>CAVNYN010282923.1:0-81851 GCA_963692815.1 Nyctanthes arbor-tristis | reverse complement strand
TCCACACGATCGTAAGCTTTGCTCAGATCCAATTTAAGTGCCAAGAAACCCCTTATGCCATTATTTTTCTTTAAAAGTGAATGGATGCACTCTAAAGCTAAAACAGCATTATCTGTTATATGCCTGCCTCTAATAAACGCTCTTTGGTTTTCCGAGATTAAAGAAGGCAGCACTCGTTTCATCTGATTAGCAACAGTTTTAGATACAACCTTATAAATCGCATTTCACAAACTTATAGGATGAAAATTAGTGACACGCTTCAAACCATTCTTTTTCAGTATGAGGACAAGATTAGTATAATTACTCGGTTTCAACGAGGCTCCATCATTGAGGCATGCTAAACAAGCTCAGGATATGACGTCACCCAACATTGGCCAATGCTTATATATAGATTTTTGAAGATTCCCTTGTTTTATAATTACCTTTTTATCCCATGCGGTACGCGGATAAAAACTATTTAAAATGATTAAAAACAATTTCTTCTAAAATTGAATATTATAAATAATAAACTATTTCTTCTTCTTCTTCTTCTTGCTGTTGAGTTAAGCTAAGCTGGTGCAGTATTATCGCAAATATCAGAAAATGACCATGCTAATCCTACAAAGAATACTATCAATCCCAATAAAGAAACATAACCAATGCAATGGTGTATTGTGTTGTAAATATTACAAGAGCCACAATTGAATTAATTGAGTAGTGATGAAATCCTACTAAGAGTAGAATTTCCATCTTTTTATTGATATGCTGTTAGAGAAGCTTGAAATTCCATTTCAAAGTAAGTAGCTTAAATAATTAATCTTGAGTGTCTAGTTTTGTTCAATCCGTTTTAGATCTTTTAGTTCCATTCCACTAGACTATTGAAGTTAATTCGGTTAGCCATTAACTGAACAATTGCAAAGCCACTCCAACGGGCACATACAAACCGAACTAGTACAATTTGAAATGGTGCATCAATCCAAAGAGGTTTCCAGTATGGTTCAAACCGGTGCAAGTGAATCTATAAATAGAGAAGCCTAGAACTCGTACTCATTCATGCAATTAGGAAAAATATCTTTCCTTCATCCTTTCTCTCTAAAATCGTATATCATTCAAGGTTCGACTGTCAAGATTGGTATAAAGGTCGGTATCAATCTTGAAAGGAGCGTTGTATTTTGGGAGACAGACATTTGTAATTCTATGTGCACTTTTGTTTAATAAGGCGAAATCTGTCTTATAGCTTGCTTGATTCTCATGATTTGTCCAAAGTTAGGGAAATTATAATGAGAAACAGGTAGAATGTGTATTGAAAATGTAAAATGTTTGAAAATGTAAAATGTGTATTAAAAATGTAAAATGTAATTGAGTAGTTATCAAATTAAATGTTAAATCAATGCAAGACAAAATTATAATTGCAGAGAATAATGAGAATCAACAAACTCTCAAGGAGATTTGCTACGACATGCCTCACTTCATCTCCTATTTTTGCATTTTGTCGTCTTTTTTGTCTATTGGTTTTTATCGTATCTCGCAACACAAATCATATGCAAGAACTATATACCAAAACTTATTTGTATTTTATAGCTAAATATAAAACTGCTATAAAAATAATTTCACCTTGTTTTAAGCTAGGTTAATTTCATAAATTGTCCACAACCTTTGAGTTAAGAATCGACTGAGTCTCAAACCTTTTATAAATTCGCACGATATTTCCTTTTTGACATATTTCGTCAATATTACCACTAACTTTCTAATAAAATTACCGTTATATCCCTTAACTTTTTTAATTTTAATAACATAAGATTTAATAATATTGAAAATAAAAAATTAAAAAAAAGGAAAACATCCAACCGACCCCACTTCTCCCAAGAACAGCCGCCGGAATACTGTCATTTCCGACGGCCAAAAAAGGGAGTGAACTCCCTCTCTCCAATTTTGCTGCTGGAAACGACAGCAAAGTGCTGCCATTTTCTTGCAGCAAAAATGTTGTCAATTCTAGCGGCAAAGTTTGGGGGGCGGATTCAATATGGCCGCTAGAAACGGAAGTATTATGGCAAAGTGCTACCGTTCACTGGCAGCACAAATTGGAGAGGGGCTATTTTGCTGCTAGAAATCACAACAAAATGTTGTCGTAGACAGCAGTCATTTCTGACAGCAAAATGAGGGGGTTTCATTCATGCTTTTTGGCCGCCAAAATGGCAACACTCCGCTGCTGATTTCTAGTGCCTGAAATGGCAGCAAATGGGGAGGTTCACCCCCCTTTTTTGGTAGTCAGAAATGACAGCACTCCAGCGACCGTTCTAAGGGGGGTGAGGTGGGGGTCGGTGTTTCCTTTTTTTTTTTTTGAATTTTTTATTATTTTTAATATTTTTAAATATTTTGTTTTTATAATTAAAAAGATTAAGGGGTATAACAATAATTTTATTAGAAAATTAACGATAATATTGACAGAATCCATCAAAAAATACTTATCGTGTGAATTTATGAAAAGTTCGAGACCCAGGAGGTCCAAAAAAAGGTTTAGGATCCAACCGATTCGTAACTCAAAAGTTAGGGGATGATTTGTGAAATTAACCCTTTTAGGCTAGACTTGAAGTTGTCTTAAAAGCAGGAAATGAAATGAAGGAAAACAAATAAGTGAAGAAAGCAAAAAACAATGCTATTTATCTAGATCGGAGGCCGGTCTCCAGTCTAGTTGTTATTTTTTTATTGGTTACTGAATAAATCAATGCTCCATATATTTATACATCTCCATTCATCCATCCATCAATGTAGCAATGCCAACTAAACTGGAATAGCATTACTCGAAAGAAAAATATAGCAATATGAAAAATGGGGTAGATCACGCCAATTAAACAATTAAATTGAAATAATTATTATCTTTAATAAAATAAATAATTGATTAAAAAGGATACTGATATTTAAATGATTTACCTCAGGCAGCATATATCTTCATTTAATTTGCTAAATTAGTGAAAAAGTTAAATTCAATAATAAAAATAGTTAAACTACTCAATAGTTGATATTATATTTCGTTTAAAGAGTGATATAAAATATTTGAAATAACGAAGAAAAGATTACAATAAAGTTTATATAATATTTTAATGTTCATATATAATCTAATGCGAATAATAATAATAATTTCATACAAGGGTCCAAGGCTTTCAAGGTCTATAAATGTAAGTTATAATAATTTAATAATTTAAAGTGCTATAAAATATTGAAAAGATGTTTTAAACTTTTTGAAGTCAGAATAAACGAGTCAAAAAGTGTTGATAAACAATAAGACCAAGTTTCAAATTTGAACAAAGGCACAGACGGGTTTTTTTATAACACAAGATTCTAGGTATGAAATGTAATGAATAAAAACACAAAAGCGTGTGAGAAAAATATGACTAAAATAATCGAGAAACTTCAACAAGAAATACGAAGAATTGAACAAGAAATAAAGACTAGATCTGAACTAAAGGGACTCTTGGAGGTGACTGTATATCTATTGACTATGAATCCACTTGCAAACATCCCCGAAGACATTGGAACGAGGTTGTTGACTAAAACCATACACGACATTCCACAACTCGAAAACGAGTTGCAAAGTCTTAGCCAAAGGCGAAAAGTACTTGTTGAAAAAGCCACCTATCTTCGTAATTTAATCCACTAGAGGAACAGTAGAGTTCTGCATCAATAACTCGAGATATTGTATTAGTTTTTAGTAAGTTTATTTTCAAATACAAAGTCTTTTCTGGTTCTAATCTTAAAGTGTGTCTGATAGGAAGAAGATGGAAAAGAAAGAATTTTTACCTCCCTCCTAGTTTTAGTTTTCCATTAAAAATAGCTAGAAACATTGTTTGAAAGAGTTGTATCATAAAACTAATATTTTTTCCCCTAACGAAGGGTAAGTATATTCACATTGCACCATTTGTTTGTCAACCATATTCAGTTGCACTAAAAATTGTCAATCTTCACTTGCTAGTTGCTATTACAATTATTTTCTCAACATTTTTTCAGTCACGTATTTTAGCTTAATTTTCATTAAAAGTATATTTGTCCATAACAATAATGTTTGCCTAAGCTTATTTCTTTATGTGGATGCCAAAAGAATATATAACACTACTAATTTCAGATAAGTAAAAATAACAAAAGAATTTTAAAAAATGTGAAGATTTCATAATATTTAGATAATATTTTAAAGCATACTAATTTTAAAGCATACTAACATAATATTTAGATATAAATAAAAATTTACCAGCCAATAGTTTTAACTATTGAAGGTTTAATGATCAAAGAAAATTGAAAAATATTGAAGACTTTAGTATGGTAATAAACAAAGATTTAGACCCTTTAGGGTAATAAAAATGTGGTGTACTTGATGATAATTGTAATGTCAATACAAAAACATCCACAACAAATCTGTTAATTTTAACTAGTCACACAAGTAATAAAATGTACTTTAGTGGTTGTTAAATGCCACATATGCAAGCTAATTTTAACGATGACTTAAATATTACATTGAACAAGTTAAATTAAATCTTTAATCAAAATTTACATAAATATAATTGAGACTTAAATTGTTACCAAAGTTATTGGCTAAACTTTTACAATAAAGGAAAAAAATTCAAAGAAGTGGCAAGTGTGTATCATTTGCATAGGTGCACGCATTCACACTATGAATTTGTACATGTCTGTTGCACATAATTTGTATATACACCCCCATTGAATTTACTTAAATGTTCCAAATTCCATCTTTCATAAGATGACGAAATTCCGGTGTATGTGAAAATTCAAGGGTGATTATACAAATTATGTACAATATGTATATACGAATATACTAATTGAAGAATTTAAAATTCAAAAGAGGACTTATTGGATGGACATTATATATGCTGATGACCCCATAATGTATATCATCAGCACACACTAAAAAATCTGCCCTTTACCATGTTTTGTCCCCTTAACTTCCTTTTTTATTTTAAATCCTGTTTGTTTTTACTACCATTCTTATTTAAAAATTATATATCACGGTGTTTGCATTTTTAATTTTTTTTTCTTTTTTAAATTACATCATATAGGTTTTATATAGTAGTTTTTTGACACACAATGAGTGCCATTATCGTCTCTGTCTCACGTGGGTGTATGTACATCATGTGAAATTGAAAATTTTCAAGTTTTTACAATATTGTTGCAACTACCATTTTAATTGTAGAAGAAATAAATTATCACAAATAAATTCCATTTCATAAAATCTTGAGATACCACTACTTGTACCATTAGTTGTATAAATAGAACACATAATATTAATCCATGAATTCCTATTTTTTTATATAAATGTAGAAATTCACATATTAACACCATTTATCCCTATAGAACTAATGGAACAAACAATGGTATTGGGCACATGTAGCGTTTCTCATCGTATATTTAGTATCTGTAGCCTTCTGAAATTTTTTTAATCTTTTGGATGACGTAATTCGAAGAATTAATAGAACCTGAGTCCGGACGAGAGCCAAACAGACTTGCCACTTTCGAAGCCGAAGTATTCAGTTTGGTTATAATCAATCCAATACCCGAGCCAAAACACGAGGGGCTTCATATGATATCCCTCCAAAGTAAATTAATTTGAAAATAAAATCATTCACAATGTTTTACTTTACACAATCATGTAGATGACACAGCCTTTCGAAATGTCACCCAACGGAATATGAGAACCAAAAACAGAAATGAAAAATAATTTGGGACAGTAACTTCAAAGTCAATTTCAACCTACAAAAAAAACCTAAGAATATTTTTGCATACATATCCCAGTACAGAAAATAATTATTGCTTGTTTAGCATGGCCTATTATAAAAGTTCTAAAACGAATTAAGGACTTAAAAGAATGAAGTAAAAATTAAAATTGTTCTACCAAGCACAACAAACAAAATGCTCATAGGTTACAAAGAATTAAAACCTGTATGCTACTAGATATTGGGGGTGGGGGTGGGGGAAGGAAAAAGAGAGAAGAAACAAACTTGTAGAAAACTAACAAAAGAAAGACCAAAATCCTTTCTGCAATACGTAACAGTTTGTTTGTCATCTTTTCTTCTCGGTTTGGTACGCAAGGCTTAGATACAAACAGGCTGATCAATATCTGGCTGTCGAAACTTAACCTCCATTGACCAATTGAGGGAAGCATGACATAGGTAGTCTCCACTCTCCAGCTTGCAGTGTTCTGATATTCTCCAGTTCACCATCTTCGACTTATCAAAACTGAGTGGGGGAAAACAAGAAAAGCGCGGGACAAATGAGTCCACAAATTGTACTTGAAAACAACAAATTCAGTTCAAAGAATAGTCTTGCCCAAAATAAAAAGTGTGCGCCAGGAAAAAATGGTGAGGAAGAAAAGATAGATGATCACCATAAACTTTGACTAATGCTCTATAATAAGAAAATATAAGAATTTCACATTGTGAGGTAACTAGCACACTTCTTACTCTCACTAGTAACAAACAACATTGGTACCCAGAATCAAGAAGGTTATCACTCCTGAAACGATTCTCAATACTCCATTCAATTTACTGCTGCAACCTACCAAAAGATCTAATGAAATCATCTCGCTAACCACCAAAATTATTCTTTAATTTATATATCTTCGATTGGTTTAACTAGCTATCTGATACATTGTAGCAATGGCACACATCTGAGTTCAGACCTTCACATCTCCTACTTTGCATCCTCCACTTTTTTTTAAATTACTTCTCTATTTAAAACTGTCTCTCTCTTCTTCAAGCCCTTTTACTCAATTAAAACAATCTTTCTCTCTATATCATTGTCACCACCTAAAATACCACATCAACTGCAATTCACATTGTGCATTGGAGATGCTCTTAGAATAAAAGAATTTGACTGCTAAGTTGTCAATCTTTTCTTCTTTCCTTCTCACTACACATTTCTCATTCCCAGCAAAGCCCTTAGCATTAGCCATTTAATTGGTTCCTAGAGAATTAAGCACTGATATGTTAGTCCTCTGGCATCTGATTATGCTAAGACAGCTCACTATCTCCCCAGCACAAACTTATTCAACTGGAAATGAGATCTAAGAGGCATATAAACCAGCCTCAATGGGATTTATTTTAGGCATCAAATTATTACCAAGGGATTGGCCGCAAGCAGTGCCTGATTTATCATATCAATTTATCAATCCTACTTAAGTAACTATTACCCAACATGTTATACTGAAGAGAGAAATTGCTAGAGTATCTGAGATAATAGTAGAGCATGCAAACTGAAATGTAATCCTTTGGAAGCTGAAGCTCAAATTTACCACAAAGATGTTTCTCGTATGAATATAATTCATTGACCATGGGCAACAGCTTTGCCAATGAAGACAATGATACGGTCTAAAGTTTGCAGGACCAAGGTGTCTTGCATCACCTTTCATGCATTTCAGTTTAGCGGCCTCAAGCAATTCTAGATCGAGAATTATTTTAAGCAAAACAAAAGGTCCTATTAATCTTCCCTTAAGGCAATAGAAAATGATTTAGAATTTCCATACGAGTGTTTTCCGTTAACAGCAGGGAGGTACCACAGAATCTAAAGGTTATCATTTCGAAAAGTAGATATCTGAAAATGTCAAATTTAATAACTCTGAAATCAAAGACATTTTATTCAGTCATAACATTTATAGTGGTTCATGCATTTCCCCCAACTGTACTTCTTATCCACATTATACAAAACAAAGACCTCACACAGCATTTTACATTCAGTAATTACACAAAAGATGGATTTGTCCATTCTGGTTTCCATTTCTAAGTCAGCTATGTTCATTATGGAAAACTGTTATTGATTTTGATAGGTAATTGAAACAGTAAATAATATCAATCCATGTGTGCAAGCCCTGCTTTAGATATCATACCTTTCAACTAGCTCTAGCAGCGAAAGCATTAAGGACCCATGAACTTGACATGCTTCAATGCATTAAAAGATAAAGAAAATCTATTACAGGAGAATGGGTAGATAACAATATAGGCCAAGTTCAGTGAATAGTAACAGAGAATTTAACAACACAATAAAAGATAATTGAAATATATGAAAGTATTATTGTCTCTCTGAATTTTTGCACTCACTTGTCCAAATTGGCAAGGTGAAAATTTTTCTATCCAAGTGAGGAACTATTTCAACTTTAGCATTAACAAAAGAATGTGACCATTGTTGCAATCTATCACATGATATTTGACTAATTACTAATTATGTGAAATTGCCATTGCAAAACTCTAGGAAGTGCCAATGTTATAAAAGCAAGAAGAGTTCCCTAAAGATCATTATATGTGCTATAATAAAACACAACTATTAGATGATTTCAAGTGGAGTTAGAACACTGACTTAAGATAAACTCAGGGCAGAGCAAAAAGGCCCTTACAATCCCAGTCAGAACAAGGACTAAATCAACAATAAAGTAAATTAGTCCAGAAGAAAAAGAGCGTCCAACCTGAATTTCCATCAAATTGACCCAGTTTTTATTTTTTTCTTTTGTTTCTTAGCAGGTGAAACACTCTTCAACATCTTCCGACCTGTATTCAGCTTCTTCTTCTTTTTCGCTGAAGGAAGGATCTCCCTTATGGGACCTGGAGGCACCCCCTTCTTCAGAGCACTACCTCTAGGAGCGACAGAAGGTGGTAACCTCAAATTTTCAGGAGGCAATGGACTGTGTGGCTTCCAGACCAAGTTATTTTTCATTACAAACCTAACCTTCTTTGCACTCTTCTCCCCATTCAATGCAGGGTTCTCAAATTCATCTCCTTGACCACTCGTGTCTGCATCCGGAGTGTGGTTCCCATCTGCACTCTTAGTATGCTTCCTCTTCTTTTCTGATTTTCGACGCTTCACTGTAATTATTGGCATATCACATGAATCAATATCATCATCCATGTTTGACCCACCTTCAGCTGCAATCTTCTCAAACTGCTTCCGAAGATTTGATATGACAGACTCATCCACAGTAAAATCTTTTACATCAGTCTCCAATTCATGATTCAGATTCTCTCCATCAGAAACCAGATTTTGTTCCTTATGCTTCTTGTTTTTCTTCTTTTTTGAATTCTTATTGCTGCTGTCAAACTCTTTTAACTGCTTACAGATCTCATCAGTCCCTTTTCTTGCCTTTTTAGTCTTCTTCAAGCTTTCATCAGCAGACTCATTCTCCTCATCATCCACATCATTGGCCTCTTCTGATGCCACATAACTAGAATTGTAATCAATGGCAATCAACTGAGGCACCTCATCATCATCACCATCACCAGAAGCCTCATTGTATTCTGGAACCACTATTTCAGCCCCACATGACTCCAGATCCTTTTCCAACTTCAGAAACTCCTCATGCAACCCAAAAATGATCTTCCTGTTTCCCTGCAAGCACTCCACTGAAGAACCAACTTCATACAAATGTCCGGAGAATCCCATCCTCAAGGCAACCACTCCTAACAACATATCCCCATCTTTCTCGTCAACATCTTCTCCCCTTTTCTTCTTCACCAACAATTCCCTGCCCATCTTCACCAACTCATCAAAAACACAACTCGTCACCTTCCCCATCAAAATCCTATCCTTACTCTTCATCAAAACGTGAAAGAAGGGCGCAAAGATCACATCAATAAGCTCCTTCTTCACTGGAAAGCGCACTCCCTTCAACTCGTCCAAGAAAACTGATACAATATGATAATTCACACCATTTCCTTGCAACTTATCCTCTGCCATAAACCCGCTATTCGCCAAAACACCCATAAATCCTCTCAGTAACTCCAAATCCCACTTCCTAAGCCTCAACAACTCAAACATAGTCCGTATAAACCTACGTATAAGCAGGTAAAACTTGTCCAACCTCAAACGGTCAATCCCAGGCCACTCACGCCTAAGTGTCAAAACAAAGTTACTAAAATACTGATATGAAACCGGAAATTCGAGGCTCAAAAGCAGAGAACAAAGTCTATTAATGAGAGCTAACTGATTCGGAGCTTTGTCGGAATGCCAGAGACAGTAAAAAAGCCCCTTCCAGAGCTTCTTAATATCCGCTTCAGGAATTTCTTGTTTCTGGGTGGTCAGCCATGATTGAAGAAGTTTCAGAGATTGAGATCTGACCGTAGTATTACACGAAGCCAAATGCTTGATTAAGGCTGGACCAGTGCATGAAGCGAGTGTCGGGAGAATGGGTTTCGGCTCTCGAGGTCTCTTCTTCATTGATAAAAGCTCTATGTATCCTGCAGAGAAGCTTTAATTTGAGAAGAAATGCAGCGGGTTGCCGAAGAATTACTGTTTCGTAATACGTATAATAATTGATTAGGGTTGAGATTTTGGCACTCGATTTGGGACCCGGAAGAGGAAGGAAGAAGGAGGAAGGAGGGGTTCCCTTTTTTTCCTCCACTGGACGAAACCCTAGCAGATGTTGACCTGGGGGAATTTTGATTTGAACTGGGCTCCCGAAATGTTTCAGATCGGGCTGGCCAAGCCCGAACAGTCCCGTATGGCGAAACAAGGACAGAGGCTAGCTCTACAGTGGTAAGCAAAAAGTATAAAATTGAAAAATCGAATTAAAACTGTGACGAAGTCAGATTCGCCCTGATGAAAAGATCCAGCAAGATTAAGCTCTGTTCGAATTCCTTTGACCCTACAAAAGAGGGCGGAGAGGCGTTGCTTCAAAGCCCTTCCAGCGTAAGAATAAGTAAGGACGGTATGGAAGGGTATAATTGTAGGATGTAAGAAAAACTAGGTTAAAAAGTGTCTTGGGGGATGTGTACGTAAACAGTGAATATTTATAGGCAGAATATACCTAGACCTTTTAATGGGCTCCGCATAAAAGAGTAAATAGGTTAGGGCGTCCTTTTAATCCGAAATATCCATTGTTATCAACAGCATTGGGCCCATGAAGGCCCAATGGGAGTTAGGGCTCTTCCACAGGCCCCGTGCGTCGAAACAGCTCTACTATCTGTGAGGTGTTTCAACGACACAAAATTTTAAGGAAGAGGAAGCACAGCAGTCAGTTTAAATGAAAAGACGTGTAAATGCAACTATAATGAGCTACACGCACTCCCAAGGATGGCCTTTCAGTTACCTCCTATTATAAAAGCGGAAGAAATCGCTCTCCTTTATCACTTCGTCATATTAGGAAAGTTCCCCAAAATTTGAGAATCCTATGAACTTTTCCCGTCTGACACATTAGGTACGACCTCCTTCCTTGTGTTTCTCTTTCTTTATTTGCATTCTCTCTTTTGTACAATGTCGAGGCGAAGGATGGAGGTTCACGATCTTAGAGAAATCGAGGACTTAGACGTCCCTTTAGACATATAGCTGGTGGGTTTTTACCGTCAACCATTCTCGCAATCAGCCGAGTCTATAATAGAGTCAAATAGATTGAGAAGTAGGGCGACGAGTGAGGAGAGAGCCAAAAGTGAGGGTGACCGAGAGGGGGTAGCGAGACCGAGAATGAGGGTAGTGACTCAGACCCCGACCTTCAGGTCCCAGCCATGGGAAATAAGTGGAAGGAGCATGATATAGTAAAAACCATGAAGACCTATGACCTTCATCTGTATAGAATCCACCGAGTCCCTAGGCCAGGTGATGTCCCCTTTGAATGCGAAGAGGGCGAGATCACCGTTTTCAAAGCCGTCCTATCCGGTGGGCTTAGGTTCTCCTTGCATCCTTTCTTCCTCCATTTTCTTTGGCTGGTCGATATCTGCCCGACCCAACTGGCTCCCAATGGGTGGAAGCTGTTAGTGTACTTCTTTATCCTTTGTAGGTCCATAGCTATCGAACCCACTATCGACCTTCTTACAACCTTATCGAGCTGAAATATGTCCCAAAGTGTAATAGCTTAGTATACCTGGCTGGGAAGAGGTTCATCACTCTGCCTTGGATTCCTTCTTCATCCAGTAGCTGGAAAACCCAATTTTTCTATTAGCGCCCCCTCGTTGGTAATCTGTTTGGTTCGACATGGAAGCGACCTAAGGTGGTAGAATACAACGACATAGGGACGATTGACGATGAGACGGCTGCTTGTGCAATAAGAGTAGCAGACATAGGCCTGTTAGCAGAGGAAGCGAGCGATCTTACATAACGACCTCCTCCTCATGGCCGGGGTATAAAGTAAACAGGGTACGTCAGATCACAACCTCTTGGCCCCATTTTCCGCCATCAAGGAGATGCTCTAGATTTGTAGGCATAATGGAACGCAATTTCTTTCTCTGATACTAATGTTTGTTTTTTGTTCGACCTTCTCAGGAGCAATGGTTGCTGACAATGAAGCTCTGAAAGCTGCGATCGCAGCCAATGTTAGGGAAGCGGAGGAAAATAGGGCCCGTCTATGCAGCAAACACCGAGATAACCCTAAGAGGAAAAGGACAAAGACCGCCCCCTCCACCTCAAAAGTCACACCTCCAAGATCGGAAGAGCGTCCAACTTCTCTATGCCTCCCCAAGTTTCTCGCGCTCCTCCAGCCCACTCCTTAAGGCAGACCCTCAAGGGAAGACTGGGCGGGCCTAGCCAATCTCATGGCAAGTCGATAGCTGTCCCTACCCCTTCTCCCTTTCGCTCCTCAGACTGAGAAGAGGTAGCCAGTGTTCTCAAGCGAGCCTTAATCCCCAAGGTGATCGAGAAATACCAGGATGGGCTTGCCTTGGAGAATGGGATCGGCCACTTTCTCTTTTATGCATGCAAGGTATGTGCTCATTCTCTATTCATACTCTCTTTCTCCATCGACGCTGACATCTGTCTTTCTAGGCATAAGCATAGGATACGGGCTTGCAGAACAAGGTCACAAGAGAACAAACTTGGGGGCAGAGATGCAACAAACCGTGCAATATTACTCTGCTAACGCCATCAAGGCTGAAAAAGAGAAAGCCGCGATCGAGGCGGAGAAAGTTGGACTGGAGAAGAGCTAGAGCTGCTGAAGTCCATATTACAGGTGAAGGAGAACGAACTTCAGGAGGTTGCGAGACAAAGGTCAAAGGATCGAGAGGAGGCTGTGGAGAATTTTAAAGCTTCTGAAGAATTCAAAATGGCTAAAGGGAATTACGCTATGGAGATGTACGATCGCGGCATTAGAGAGTGCCAGGCTTGGTGCCAGATTCACGCTCCCGAGCTTGATACTTCTCCCATGATGAGCTTTCCCAAGGGGACAGAAGGCTTTGACCTTAATCAATTCGACCATCCTAACACAGAGGACGATGAGACAGAAGAGAGTGACGATGAGGACATGGAGACATTGGACTAAGTCGACCTCTGTTTACCAGCCTCCTTTGTTTTTTTTTCCGATCCCGTAGGTCGGGTTTATATTTTCGCTGAATATCTCTGTAAGAATATATATGTTTCTGATGAAATGAAATATTTAAGTTGTTTAACCGACCTTTGGATTTTCGATGTATGTCATCATGCTAATTTTGTACGCTCCGATCTACAGAGCCTCGAACAATTTCCCTTCCGGTTGCTCTAACTTTCTGCAGTACAATGACGCTCTTCCGATCTCTTGTATTCAGGAAATCTTCAATTAGGCTACGTCTATTCGCTATAACTGTCAAAGGGTCGCACGATTAGGCTACTTTTATTCGCTCTAATTTTGGCGACTTGAGGTCGTGTTCCATACTTGTATTCGAGAACTCTTCAATTAGGCTGCTTCTATTTGCTCTAATTGTCAAAGGGTTACACGATTATGCTACTTTTATTCGCTCTAATTTTCGCAATTTGAGGTCGATAATCACAGCATCTGTCAAATAATCTCTCTTTTTTTTTAATGGGCCTCATTAAAACCTTAATTGGTAAAACCCCCTTGGGGCGAAAACCCAATAAAAGAAAAAGAGTACCCTACAAAATGCATACAAAATGACAAAAAGCCAAGATAAAAACAAGATTAAGAAAGAAATAACCCCGTCTCATTTTCATTTAACAGTAGTATTGCTTGAGATTTTCTGCATTCCACGGCCTTGGCAAGGGGCAGTGTTGCATATCTCTCAGGCTGTATGTTCTAGGCCGCACTTTTCTCCGTACCTCAAAGGGTCCTTCCCAAGTAGGGTCTAGCTTGCCTTTGTGATGTCCTGTGGCCTCGGCCTTCCTCAGTACCAGGTTACCAACCCTAAACTCCCTGGGATGCACGTTCTCATCAAAGTATTTCCTCAGTGTTTGACGATAGTTTGCCATCTTCAACTCAGCTTGATCTCGTACCTCCTCCAATAGGTCGAGTCTCTCCCTTGGCCCTATTGTGTCACCATATTTCTCCCGATAGTTCGGTAGGGAAACTTCGACAGGCACCCAAGCTTCCATGCCAAAGGCCAACATGAAGGGCGTTTCACCGGAGGACGTTTTGTGAGTGGTTCAACAAGTCCATAAGATAGCTGGTAGACATTTGGGCCAGTCTCCTTTCATGTTTTCCAATCTTTTCCGAAGATCACTAAGAATAAGTTTATTTGCTAGTTCAGCAAGGCCATTACTCTGTTGATGTGCTACTGATGTTAAGCGGTGCTCTATCTGCCACTTGCTGCAGAAATCCCTGAAGGACTGGCATCTGAACTGTCGCCCATTATCAGTGATGAAGGTCTTGGGAAGCCCAAATTGACACATGACTGATTTCCACAAAAAGTTCTCTATCCTTTGAGCTGTTATGGTGGCCAACGGCATGGCCTCTATCCACTTGGTAAAATACTCAACCGCCACCACTAAGAATTGTATTTGACCCTTACCCTCCAGGAATGGACCGAGAATGTCAACACCCCATTGTTCAAAAGGTGTCTGATTCTTAACGGGGGACAGAGGTGTAGGAGGTCGTGTGATATTTTTTCCAAACTTCTGACATCTCTCACACCTCTGTACAAAACTTACTGCATCTTTCTTCATTCCCAGCCAGAAATACCCACATCGTACAAGCTTTGCTGCTAAATTCTACTGCCCTGATGTCCGCTACAGGCCCCTTCGTGTACTTCCTCCATCGCATTATTTGCTTCTCGCGGGGTGAGGCATCTTAGATAAGGTAGGGCAAATCCTCTTTTGTACAATGTTCCATCTGTGATAAAGTAAGACGCAGCCCTCCTCCTAATCTTTTTACCTTCCTCTTTATCTGTAGCAAGCTTCCATTTTCAAGGAAGATCGGAAGAGCGTCGAGCCAAGTAGATTTTGTTTGCCCCGGTTGAACTTCTTCCATGAATTCTTTCCTCACGATAGAGGGTTCATGAACAGTCTTCAAGAACATTGTTCTTTCTATCCTATTACTATTCAAGGATACCAGTTGAGATAAAGCATCAGCTCTAGAATTCTGGGATCTAGGCACCTTTTTGATCTCGCAAGACCTGAATTTCCGACGTAGGTCAACCACCTCCATTTGATATAAATTCATTATTTCTCCCTTCGTTTATACATACTCTCGATTTGCTCGACGACCAGCTAGGAATCACTGCATACCATAGTGTTTTCGACCCCGAGTTGCAATGCTGTCTGTAGTCCAATGATCACGGCCTCATATTCTGCTTGATTGTTTGTTGCCTTGAACCTAAATCTGATCGTACATTGTACTTCCATTGTGCCTGTGTTTTTCTGTAATATTATGCCCTCTCCTGTGCCTATCAAATTAGATGACCCGTCCACAAAGAGGGTCCATCCCTCGGTGCCACTCGGATAGCTTTCTTCTGAGTGGAGAGATCTAGGGCTTAACTCCGCTACAAAATCTGCCAGGACTTGAGCCTTTATCGCAGGTCAGCTTTTGTACTTGATGTCGTATTCACTGAGTTCCACTACCCATTTCAATAACCGGCCCGCTATATCTGGCTTCTGCAATATTTGCTTTAGAGGCTGGTTAGTCAATACATGGATCGTGTGGGCCTGGAAGTAGGGTCTCAGCTTTCGTGAAGCAACTACCAGCGCGAGGGCCAATTGTTCCGCTAAACAATATCTCTGCTCAACCGTCGTCAAAACTTTACTAGTGTAATAAACCGCCCTCTGATCGCCGTTCTCTTTCCTAACCAACACTGCACTAACCACATGTTCAGAGACTGCTAGATATAAGTAGAGATGTTCATTCAGTAGAGGTCGCGATAATATTAGTAGGGTTCCCAGATATTCTTTCAGCTCCTGAAAGGAAGTTTCACATTTGTCATCCCAGGAAAACGTAGCCCGCTCCTTGATAGTTTAGAAAAATGGTAGGCATCTGTCAGCGGATTTTCACATAAACCGGCCAAGGGCTGCAATCCGACCCGTGAGTCGCTGCACTTCTTTCAAGTTTCTCAGGGATTCCATGTTTACAAGCGCTGCGATCTTGTCCGGGTTTGCTTCTATCCGCCTGTGCGTTATCATGAACCCAAGGAATTTTCCCAAGGCCACTCCAAAAACGCACTTTGCTGGGTTCAGCCAAATGTTGTATTTCCTTGACGTAGCGAAGATTCTTTCTAGATCACTGATATGTCGATCTATGTCCATACTCTTAACCACCATGTCATCCACGTATACTTCAATCGTGCTCCTGATCTCTCTAGCGAAGACTTTGTTGACCATTCTCTAATAGGTCGCCCCCCGTATTCTTTAATCCGAAGGGCATGGCTTCCGATCTAGATGTCCTCATTGGCTACAAATGAGGTTTTCTCCGCGTCCTCCTCAGCCATTTTTATTTGGTGGTATCTAAAGAATGCATCTAGGAGATTGTAGAGCCCATACCCTCCACAAGATGATCTATTCGGAGTAATGGATAGCTATCTTTCGGGCATGCCCTGTTGAGATCTGTGAAGTCAATGCACATCTTCCATTTTTCATTGGGCTTGGGCACCAAGACAACATTCGCCAACCAATCGGGATACTGCACCTCTTTGATGAAACCGGCCTTAACCAACTTTTCAACCTCCTCCTGAATTATCTCCTGTCGAGATGGGGTGTATTGGCGTCTCTTATGTTATACCGGCTTGCTTCCGGGAAATACATTTAGCTTCTGCTCTATCAACTGGCAATCTATTCCCGGCATGTCTTTGCTATCCCACACAAAGACATCCAGGTTCTGCCTGATGCACTCTGCGAGCCTTGTCTGAAGGTCAGAAGATAACTGCTTTCCCAACGAAAAATATCGACCCTTAATGACTTCGATCTCCATTCCCAAAGTTACTGCAAGATTCCCCCGCCGAACCCCTGCAGGGGCGTTTGGACATAGAGCAGACGATCCAATGGAAGTCTCATCTGTTTAAACACTTCAAGGGAAAGGACATTCGCTGCACTCCCATTGTCAATGAGTATCCTTTTCACATTAAAGTTTGCCACCACTACCATGATAATCATGGCATCATCATGAGGTTGAGCTACCCCTAAAAGGCCGGATAGGCCGAAAGTGACCTCCTGTCCGTAGCCCCCTCTTTGCACTGAAAGTATTGCTGACCCTTGCTATAAAGACCGAGCATAACTTTTTCTTGACGCTCCAGTATCGCCCCCAGGTGCCATCCCTCCTGATATTATGTTTATGGGACCAGCAGTACCTGCACTTGAGCCTTCTGTCGATGGTTTCTGCTTCGACCCTTCTAACTCATTCCTCCGTTCTTGTCTATCAGTTTTTACGAACTTTTTTAGATGTCCCCTCCTGATTAAGTTTTCAATTTCCTCCTTCAACTTCTGGCACTCTTCTGTGGTGTGCCCTTGACTCTTATGGAATTCACAATATTTATCTTTGTTATTTCTGATAATGCGGGCTTTCACTAGTTTCGGCCAACGAAGATCATATTTATCCTTGATTTCCATCAGTATTCGGGATGGAAAGGTATTGAGGGGAGTAGATCGATCCACCGTTGTCTCATCAGGCCGCTGCTGCCAAGATCGACTATCCTTTTCTGTTCTAGATCTTTTATGGTCGGGTTTGTCAACTTGAGGTTGGACCCTCTTGTCCGTAGGATGAATGGTTATTGCTGGGAATAGGGTTTCCTTCATGTTGATGTACTTTTCCACCCTTCTCAAAAGGTCGTTAACTCCCTACGGCGGGTTCCTTGATAAAGGTTTCTTGAATTCTGTGCAATTTACTGCCTGTGTGAGCGCGGATACAGTTGCCGTTATATGCAGGTCGGGCACCTATAATCGCTCACCATTGAAGCGACTCATGAACTGTCGTAATGATTCTCTTTCATGTTGTTTCATTTGCATGAGGATAGCAGCTGTTTTCTTGATGCGCTTGCTATTGGCGAAAAAAGTCAGAAACCGCTCTACCAGGTCGTTAAACTGACCAATAGATCCCTCGGCCAATGTCGCATACCAGTCTCTGGCTGGCCCTGTCAATGTTTGGGGAAACGCCTTGCATAATATAGGATCAAAAGTATTTTTCATATCTATTATATCAACATATGTGTTTAGGTGGTTATTAGGGTCGGCTGTGCCATCATACTCTTTCATTCGGGGATATTTAAAGTTATCTAGAAGAGGAAAGGAGCGCACTGTGGTCGTGAAAGTAGACTTTTTACTAAACGAGGTCGCGGTAACTGCCTTTTGTCTAAGCCCTTCAGCTATCCCTTGCTGCATGATCTGATTGACGGCCTCCATGGACATCATCACAGTCTCATCAACCTCTACTTGTTGTAGGTTATTCCTAGAGGGCTGTGTCATTGGGGCTGGGATATCCCCTTGGGTCAGACCTACACCATTGTCTCGTCCTCTCTCATGGCCCGCCAAGGGACTTGGTACCAACCTGAAGGTCAGGGTAGACCTCTGAAGGAGCTGTCGCAGTTCATCGACTTGTCATTGCAAATATTTTGGGCCCAGGAGGGGTTTGAGGTTCATTGGACGGCACCTATTCAGCTTCTAGGGGAGGGTCGACCATATTCAGAGGTCCAACCATAGTCGGTGGTAGCCTTCAAGCTGCCTCTTCACTTTCCAAGCGTAATCTGCTTTGCGGATAGTAACCATGTAAACACGGGTTCCCACAGACGGCGCCAAATGACGGAGTCAGATTCACCTTGATGAATAGATCCAGCAAGATTGAGCTCCTGTTCGAATTCCTTTGACCTTGCAAAAGAAGGTGGGGAGGCATACCTCTGAAGCCCCTCTGGCGTGAGATCGGAAGGACGGTATGAAAGGGTATAATTATAGGATGTAAGCAAAACTAAGTTAAAAAGTGTCTCGGGGACTGTGCACATGAACATTGAATATTTATAGGCAGAATATACCTGGGCCTTTTAATGGGCTCCGCATGAAGAGTAAATGGGTTGGGGCTCTCTTTTAAACCAGAATATCCATTGTTATCAACAGTATTGGGCCCATGAAGGCCCAACGAGAGTTAGGGCTCTTCCACTGTGTTTTGAGAACTAGTAGTTTGGTGTAACAATATACTCCTCAAAGAAATGATTTTGATCGAAACGGAACTGGGCTTTTGAAAACTAGCCATCTAGAGGAAATTAGATGTGATACATGTAGAGAAAGTGTCTTACTTAAATCCACTTGGCATCTTGTAAATGGTCCTTGAATGTGGATATGGATTGTGATTGTTGTATTGATTGTGGATTATTTATCACGCCCCTGCTATTTTTTCCAATATTGTTGAATTGTTTATATTAGTAACAAATTTAAGCGCTGAAGTTTTCATTAAAATTGTTAACACCATCAAAACAGTGGTGACGGGACATACAAAATGAACATTTTTTATTTGTTTTTAGATTGTTTAGAAAGCAAATTCATTCAAGTGATTTCTAAAAGTCTTATATCATACTGTATAGTTTCACGAACTCTTCTTTGGTTAGGAAATCTGAAACAACTTTATGATCAATTACCGAATTTATTTTCATGGTTGTAAATACTTGCAAACCTTTCTCATCATCAACATTCGCAAGTAAAGCCGATTGTTTCAATTTGTTTTTCATTCACAATCTCTTAATGTCAACATGATTAAGTTTACACAAGATGTCAAGAACAAACAACATACTATGATCACAAGTAATTTCATTGCTTGACCCGCTAAATTAAGGAATTGGAAGACCTTTACATTGAAACCCCGACTTCCAACCGTTACACATTCATCTTATTTTTCAGATTATAAACCATAGATATACATGTATACTATTTGTTTTTGTGCTTTCTTGTTTATACTTGTTTCATTCATCTGTACTTATACATGTTAATAGGCATTCATATGTTCATCTTTAGTTAGTCTCTTTCTCATTTCTTGCTTAAGCCATTTTAAAAGAAAGAATAAGATGGTTCTTAAATCTATCACTCACAAAGGTGGGCATATATTACTTATCGGCACAAAAGATATTGAACTCCAAAGTTCAGTTTCCCACTACATGCCAACCTCTACTTCCATCCACGAGCATGTTCCAACTCATGGCTTGCTTTTCCAATATCATGCCTTCAATCATCTACAAAATTTGTATAAAGGGAGTGAGTACAAAGTACTCAGTCAGTAACAAAATCCATTGATTTACGTTTCTTTTGAGATATTCCTTTGAATCAAATGTTCAAGAAAATCATGGGATACACAAAACCTTTAGATGCACAATAGGGCCCTATCACTAATTAAACTGCTACCGTAGTGCATAAGATTCATATAATTCAATCATGGTCATGTACATTAACTGGATTCATATTCAAATCCCTGGTTGACCCCTACTAGAATTTCAAACAAAGAGCAAAGCAAATATCATACTAATCATCGCCCATCTCGGTATCATTAGATGACTCCTAGTATGACAACAAAATAAAACAAAGCAAAGACAGGACGGGTAGAGCATTAACTAGTGATTCAAATACGAGAAATCAATTCTTTCTTTTTACACAATAACAATGCATCAAGATCCATGTTCATCTTATGGACACTTCAATCAAAATCCATATTTCTCTTAACAAAACTTCAATCAAAATAGATGTTCTTCTTTTGAAATCATCATGAATGCTAGAAAGGGAATCAAAGTATTAGTTACTTACCTCTTGATTTCCTGAAGATTGCTTGAACAATTCTAAGTGAAAAAGTACCTCCAAAACCTTGATATTCCTCAATCAATGTGGTGTTTTTACATTGAATTCTCCCTATATGTGGAAAGGGGCCTTTTTTCAAGTGAAAAAGATATGTTTTGGTGAGTTTTACATGGTTTTCTAATACCTTTTCCCTTTTTGGACAAATTTTATATTTGAAGATCTTGAGATCTTCCAAAGGAAGAAAGACAAATGGCCTTAGATATTTTTTGAAGTAGCCAATAGGAACGAGGGCAAAGATCTTTTCTTGGGATTGACCAATAGAATTGAGTCCAATTAGAAGTTTAAGAGCCTTTTCGCCAATAAGGCATCTATGTGTTCCTTAGTTTTTCTCCATGTAAATATTTCCTAAGTGTCTAAGTGTCTCTTTATGGATTCACATGTTTATTATCTATGGAGTCCCCATACTTAATGTGATTCTACAATTAGGTTATTATGTTCTTGGATCATACTAATTAATATTACATTTTCATTCTAGGCATTATTTGAGCAATGATCTTTTAACCATATGATACAATTGATGTAATTTGAGTCGTTATTCAATTATCGTCAACCATATGACATAGCCAATGCAAACTCAAGTATTTGTTCACTTATTATCAAAGCGACAATCAGATTGCCAATAATCACTTTCTTGACATTCATTTGATTAATGGTCATTTAACCTTATGACATAGTTGATGCAGATTTAAGGAGTTTTCCCCTCATTATCAAAATAAAGACCACATTGCTTAATTTGTTTTTAAGATTTTACGGAATGTTACAATCTACCCCCTTAAAAGAATTTCATCCTTGAAATTCACAGTTCTCTGAAGGTAATTCATGGTGTGTGTGTGTGTGTATATATTTTCTTTCTCATTTTTTTGTTCTTATGTTTTCTTTTTCCATAATTTCATTAAAGTCTTTGAACAGAAGGTTTTTTTTCCTGTTTCTTTTGCATAATTTATGTATGTAGGTTGCTTTTCCTTCCAATTTTCCCATCGCGACGCCAATACATAAGTTGCTTCTGCTGTGAACTCTCCTTTCTCTTACCATTAGAAGCGTGTGTGGTACCAGAGAAATTAGTTTATTTTCTTCTTCTAATTTCTTCATACATGAGTCTTCCATCTATCTTCAGCATTAAAATACCAAAATAAAATTTATTTCTCCATGTTAACATAACTAACTCAAAATATTCACAAAAATTGGATTGAGCAGATATTCAAAGTCTTAACAATCTAATTACCTGAAATTATATAGTTTATTCAAACTACCAGTTGATCATTCATGAATAACAAGTAACAAGGTTGATCCTTCAAGCATATTCTTTCAAAACAATTTCAAGTTTGTTTTTTATTTTCAAGCTAGTGTTCCATAGTTCTCTCGTTAAGTTCAACTTCAAATTTTCATTTTGAGCTTCAAATTGAAGTGCAAGGACTAAGCAAGGCAAGGGGGAAAAAACCAATCGGTCTTGACAAAATAGAGGGACATTGGCCTGAGAAGAGTTAGCAAAATAACAAATAACAAGGAATCGTAGAAAGGTTGAAGTCTTATGAGATTAAACAAGGTTGAAGGAAAAATAGGCGGTAACATGAAGTAGGGTACATGGACACAAAATTTCTTCAAATTCACATAAGTCCAGTGTCAAGCAAATTAGGTTTCCTAAATCGCAAAAAGAACTATTATCGATAGGTAATAACTAAACAATTTCATAAGCTCAATCAAAGCGGTATGAAAAGGCATTGAACGAAACCATATAGTCAAGAAAATGTAATAAAAGTAATAGGGGACCAAAAGGATTCCGAGATGTCAAGTAGGTAATCAAGGATGATCAAAAGTACGTGAGAACAAGAGAAGAGAGGAGAAGAAAAGGCACAATGTCTCCTCAGATTTCAATTTTTTCAAGGTACTAATATCAGCCTATATATCAAAGGCATTTTGAATAACAAATAAAATAGAGGGACATTGGTATGAATAAAGTTAACAAGGAAAATAACAAATAGTCAAGAACTACAGAATACTTGATGTCTCTTGTAATAAAATCAAGTTAAAGGGAAAAGAGGCGGAAATATCAAGTCCTTTGTTAGGCAATTAAGGTTTTCAAAATTGTGAGAAGAACCATGGTCGATAGGCAATAATCAAACAATCTCATGAGTTTAATTAAATGGTAACAAAAGATATTAAATGAAGGCATATAGTCAAGAAAAGGCAATAACAATTATAAAGAGACCAAAGGACATTCTAAAGTATCAAATAGACAATCAAGGACAATTAAAAGTAGGCGAGAATAAGGAAAATAAAGTGTGATGAGAGAAACAAATTTTCCTCAAACTTCAATTTTACAAGGAACCGATGTCAAGTCATATATCGGGGGTTTGTTATTTTCATTAAGGATAATTCTCATGGTTGAGGTAATCAAACAAATAATTCATGCAAAGGTTTAAAATGTTAACAAGAAATTAAGGTCTCAACAAAAAGAGACAACTAGTATCAAGAAAAGAGGATTGTCTCCAAGCTCATGTACAAAGCAATAGAATTATTGTTGTTGAATAAAGTGCAATGGGTTTATCACCAATACATGGGGAAAAGAGATAATGTTGATCACTTAGACACGAAAGTGTTGTATTCAAGGAAATAAGATTTCCAGGCAAGAAATACAAAATGAATATTAGCTCTAGCAAAAGGAAACAAGTAATTCAATTAATTTGCCCAAATAGATTTTCAAGATGATATGGTCTTTTCTAGCAGGAACTAAAAAGATATATTTCAAAATTTTTTTAGTAGTTCAAAGAAGCCACATGATGAATGGCAATTCTTGACAATTTGGAGGGATACAAAATTGTATCAAGAAGAAATCAAGTTGAGCAAGGCAAATTCTTGGTTTGAAGAACATTAGAAATGTTAGGTAAGAGAACAAGTGTTTTAAGATACATTGAAATAACGTGCAAAGGTCTGTTGGAGCACAACGATGAAGGAGGCAATACTAAAGTGTATAACAATGAACAATCTTTCATGCTTCAAGGTTGAGGCAGATTTGTCTATTGCTTTAGAGTATTTAATAATCAATAAAATCATAAGTAACGACAAAATTAGAAGGAAATTTAGGGACTGAATTCAAGTTACTTGCCCTGTCCTTGTTATATATATTTATTATCTATTCAATTTCTGAATTTATGACTAAATTCTATGGGTGTCAATACTTTCAGGACCACTTAATTTATTAGTAAAAACAATTCCATCAATCCATTACAATTAATTGGGACAATTTTTAGTGGTCTATGAGTTAACTTATGGCTCAAAATATGTCACCATAAATTATTTAACAATTGAAATCCTAACCGATCACTTTTCTATTGGATATACTTCAATAAGCAAAACTTCTATTTTTCATAAAATGAGACATCCATATATTTTCTTAATTACCCAAAAATTGTGTTTGAATGAATTGATCATAACAATGGAAAATTTAACAATTATATATATATAACAAAATCCTCGGTCCGCCTAACAGTGGGTCCCATTATATGGTCAAAGGCCAAAAAGATTCAAGAGTTAATATTGGGATTAGGGTAACACTTTATAGATCGAGTTCAAGTAAGAGAGGCATTGAAGATCAGGTTTAATTTGGGTGCAAAATAGGAAAAAGAAATCCATTTGATTGCAATATGGATCAATCATGCAAATGAAATAGAGTTTGAGGCTTAAAAGAGCATAAAACAAGTTCCTTTGATCGATCTAGAACAAACCAGAATGTTCAGGGACCTTTGGTGTAATTTTCAAAAAAATCTAGTTTTGGTGCCATGCGGCCGCATGGTATCGTAGGCATCGTTTAGGACAGAATGTGCGATGTGGGTGCATCATTAAAGCGCTGCACTTGCCCTTGCACTGCTGTTTGGGCAGTACTGTTTCTTTGAAATTTTGACCCTTTTTGTTCCCCTTTTTATTGCTTTTCTTGTAATTATTTTGATTCTAAAACACACTCTAATATGAATAGAGGCTACATAACATCTTTTAAGGTTACTTTAATGTTTGGAACCAACTTGAAAACTATGATCTTTTCCATCCATTTCTCCTTGTTTCCATTATCTTTGATGGGAATTTTTTTTTTTTTTTTTATAATGGTTGGTTTCCTTGATGATTTGCTTCTATATTTTGGGTATTCTCTTCTATCAATTAGTAGGACTCATTTTCTTACTTGAGTTTAAGATCAACACTTTCAAATTAACATTCGAAGAGAGAGCAAACCCATATCAAAACACTAAGAAATTTCAGCTCTATTTTATAGGGTTATTTCCATGTAACTAATAGGTATAATCTTTACCTTAGGAAGCTAGACAAAGATATATATACACACACACACCAATCACTTGTAATACTTACTTGCAAGCCGATCGGAGAATGCCTCGTGTGAAGTAGGATATGCATGTAGTGGCCCTTGGAATGCCGCTCTGATACCATTCTTGTCACACCCCCACTATTGTATCTCTTAATATCAATACGATTAAGTTTCAACAAGATGTCAAGAACACACAACATACTATGATCACAAGTAATTTTGTTGCTTAACCCAACGAATTAAGGAATTGGAAGGCTTTTACATTGAAACACTGACTTCCAAGCATTACACATTCATCTTATTTTTCATATTGTAAACCATTGATATACATGTATACCATTTTTCTATATGCTTACTTGTTTATACTAGTTTCATTCATCTATGCTTAAGCTTGTTAATAGGCAATCATATGTTCATCTTTAGTTAGTCTCTTTCTCGTTTCTTGCTTATGCCATTTTAAGAGAAAGAATCGGATGGTCCGTCTTAAATCTATCACACACAAAGGTAGGCATACATTACTTCTCGGCACAAAATATATTGAGCTCTAAAGTTCAGTTTTCCACTACATGCCAACCTCTACTTCCATCCGCGAGCATGTTCTAACTCATGGTTTGCTTTTCCAATAGCATGCCTTCAATCATCTACAAAATTTATAGAAAGAGAGTAAGTACAAGGTACTCAGTGAATAACAAAATCCTTTGAGATATTCCTTTAATCACAAGTTCAAGAAAATCATGGGATACACAAAACTTTTTGATACACAAGAAGGCCCTATCACTAGTTAAACTACTACTCGTAGTACCCCTAAGATTTATATAATTCAATTATGGCCATGTATATTAAGTGGATCCATATTCAAGTCCCAATTGACCACTATTGGAATTTAAAAAAATGCAAAGCAAATATCATACTAATCGTCGCACATCTCGATATCATTAGATGGCTCCTAGTGTGCTCTTCCGATCTAAACAAAGCAAAGCAAAGACATGGATAGAGCATTAACTAGTTATCCAAATGCAAGAATCAATTCTTTCTTTTTACACAATAACAATGCATCAATGTCGATGTTCATCTCATGGAAACTTCAGTCAAAATCCATGTCTCTTAACAAAACTTCAATCAAAATACGTGTTCATCTTATGAAATCATTATGAATGTCAGAAAGGGAATCAAAGCATTAGTTACTTACCTCTTGATTTCCAAAATATTGCTTGAACAATCCTAAATGGAAAAGTGCCTCCAAAACCTTAATATTCCTCAATCAATGTTGTGTTTTTAAGTTGAATTCTCTCTATATATGGAAAGGGGCTATTTTCAAATGAAAGGGAGATGTTTTGGGCTGTTTTGCATGGTTTTCTATTACCTTTTCCCTTTTGGATGAATTTTATGTTTGAAGATCTTGAGATCTTCCAATGGGAAGCAAGATAAATGGCCTTAGATATTTTTGGAAGTGGCCAATAGGAATGAGGGCAAAGATCTTTTCTTAGGATTGACCAATAGAATTAAGTCCAATTGGAAGTTAAAGAGCCTTTTTTCCAATAAGGCATCCAAGTATTCCTTAGTTTTTCTCCATGTGAATATTTCCTAAGTGTCTGAGCGTTTCCTTATGGATTCATTTATTTATTGTCTGTGGAGTCTCCATACTTAATATGATTCTGCAATTAGGTTATTATGTTTTCGATCATACTAACCAAATACTCCCTCCGTCTTACAAAGATAGTTCAATATTCCATTTTCGTTCATCCCATAAAGATAGGCCACTTACTAAATGGAGCATGCATTTAATTTTTTATTTCTATGTTTTGTCCTCATCCAAACCAACTACCAATGCAATTCAATATTAATGATTCAGAAGGGTATAAATCAAAAATACGTGTAAAAATTAATTGTTTCAACCATATTAACAATCATTTCTTAATTCGTGTGAAATTAACTACCCGCCTATCTTTGTGGGATGGACGGAGTACTACATTTTCATTTTATGCATCATTTGAGAAATGATCTTTTAACCATATGACATAATTGATGTAATTTGAGTCGCTATTCAATCATCATCAACCATATGATAGCTGATGCAAACTCAAGTATTTATTCACTCATCTTCAAAATAACAATCATATTGCTAATAATCACTTTCTTGACATTCATTTAAGTAATGGTCATTTAACCTTATGACATAGTCGATGCAGATTCAAATAATTTCTCCATCATTATCAAAATAAAGACCACATTGCTTAATTTGCTTTTGAAGATTTTGCAGGATGTTACACTATTGATATAACCTAATTGTTAAGGTTTAAACAGGGGTACTTTCAAGTCAGCACACATGTGGCATCCTACACCTCTTGCCCATTTGAATTATTGATGACCTTGAAAAGCTAGTATATAAGACATGGGCTTGCTTCTTAGTCATTTGGGACATTATCTAACATTTGAAAGGAAGAGAGAAATAGAGGTGGGAGAGGACCAAACTCTAGTGAAATCCTAGCTATTTAGGATGAGCCTTCTGATTCCCATTTTCCAAGCCTTCTTATTCCCATTTTCCAAGGTCAATGGTGCATAATTTCGGTATTACAGTGGTGGTCTTAAATCTGAGCTCACACTAAAACATCTATTGGAGGAGTGTTCAAGCAAGTTCGGGTCGATTTCTACACTTTGGGAGGCTCTTCCGATCTATTTCATTTTTTGGTTGTGTAATCTTGTATACAACACTTTGTGACCTCAAAAAATGATATCAAAGCCATGGTAGATGTTGTGCTAGAAAAACTCAAAAATTAGATGAGAAATCGCAAGGAACAATCTGGTGAGTTTTGAAAAAAATTCAAAAAATCACAATTTGAAGCCCAACTCTGGCTAAACCAAACATTGGTTGAAGAAAAAGAGGCCAAACCTAGACTCATTGTGACAAAACACATCTACAAATGAAGCACGTTTTTCCGACAAGCCTCTGGCGACGGTGAGTAAAGCTGATATACAGCTCCGGTAACAATGCGTCCAGGTGTATCCGGCTTCTTCAAGTGAAGTTGTCAACAGGCAGTTTAGTGCAGACGTCGAAATGGACCTTTCGGTGATAGTGATGTAATTTTTGGGTCATCCAGTGAGGCTGTAGAGCTTTGACAATGAGTTTAAGGTGGTTTCCCACGAGATTTTCTGGCAGTGGCTGTTGAAGCACTATTTCAGAATACGCATTCCCCATTTTTCTTCATTTATCAATTAACGAAGATCATAAAACACCATTTTTCAATGGTATTAGGTAATATCACACTAAAGCCTCATTTAGAAAAATGTTTTAGATTGTTAATTACCTTTGATGCTTGGATTATATGTGATAGTTTAGATTGTGTGATTATGTGAATTTTTTGTTCTCTTATTTTCCATAAAGTGGTGAATTGATTGCTTGATTGAATTTCTTGAGTAGTCTTGATCGGTACATTGCGTGTGCTACTTGTTTTGAATATTGGAAAAATTAGTATTTGTGAATATTGCATGTGTGTGAATGTGGTGTGATTTGTATCATATCGGAAAGTGATTGTGGTATTAGATTGGTCTAGGTTCCATTGGTGTGCTTGATGGATGAGTGACTCTGAAATTTAATCAAAATCCTATTGTTGAATTGGTATCTCTCTTTAAGTCTCCCATCATGGGGTTGAAACTTGAATTGCCACTATTTGATGGTAAGGGAGATTTCTCAATTTGGAAGGAAAAAATAAAAGCCACTTTAATTCAACAAAGGATTGCTAAAGCACTTGATGATAAGCACATATTTCGCTACATTGAAAGCTAAACCTAGTGGAATTGCTGATGTGAATGCAATTACACATAGTTCTATTATACTGCATTTATCTGATGATACTGTGAGATAAGTTGATGAACATAAGACTGCTACAGAAGTGTGGGAAGCTCTTGAGAAGATGTTTTTGACAAAAATTTGTCAAATAGGATTTTCTAGCTTGAAAAACTTTTTAGTTTTAAAATAGACATAGGAAAGGACATTGAATCCAATCTCACTGATTTTAGCAGGATTGTCAAGAGTTTGTTCCACAATGAAAAGAAATTTAATGATGAAGATTTGACTGTTATTCATTTAGACTTTCTTCTTGAACCGTATAGCGATGTTAATAATGCCATCAAGTATGGTAAGGGTAAGTTGACTCAGGCTATTCTGATAGATACCTTGAAGTCTAAAGAGTTGGAGGTTAAGAAAAAGTGAAGCGACATGAGAGAGGAGAGCTTGTTTAGTGATATTCGGGAAAGAACTGAGCTCAGAGAGAATCATGCTAGCCCTAATTGTAAGAAAAGTAGACGGAAGTCAAAGGGTATGTCTAAGTCTCGGGCTGAGAATGGTAAAAGGTTCTATAACTATAATTCAACAGGGCATTTTAAAAAAGGAAACAAAAAGCACAATAGGTTTATGATTAGTCTTTAGTTGCTATTGCTGAATCCTTTCATGACTTGGATATTGAAAAGTGCATTTATATGCAAAAATACTTCTCTTAACTTATTTAATTCTATATGAAATCGAGCAGATTTCTACCTAATTCGTGTGAAGATGGTTTGTATAGGTGAAAAGCTCAAATTGGAGTGATACCAAGTAGAAAGAATGATTTTTAAACCAAATTGAGGCTTTACATTCAAAATATAGTATCAAGGTGTGATTGCTCGTGAGTTAGGGGTGAGAAGACCACTGAAGACAAGTTTGAGGACTAAATTGTACTGTTGGAAAACTTGAAAGAGACCATCTGGGTCGTGTTTAAAGAGAGTGGGGACCTTTATAAAGAGTTCACAAAGTTTGGGGACGTGTTTAAATGAAGAAAAAAGCTAAAAAGGAACATTGCCGCAAGAAAAAGTCAAAGTAGGGATTGAATTGCGCTTATTGAAAGTAGGCCGTGGGTAGGCCACGACAAGCATACCCGCGGCCACCCACGGGCTTGGTGAAATTTCTGCTGGCCACGGCTTGCTTGCGGCCTTCCGCGGCCCGTATCGGGAAAAAGAGTTTTATGCATTTTGGCCGTTTTTTATACATTCGAGGGTTGTAAGGCCTCTCCAAGTATAAAAGGACGAAAATCCATCTGAAAAAGCGACAATTGAGGATAGAAAATCACTCTTGAGGGCTTAGAAATTGAAGCTAGGGCTCTTGAGAAGATTGAAGAACGGAGTTCTTGTTTAGTACGAATGTTCACTTCATTATTCTTCATCTTTTCCTTTCAAGAATCTAGCCATATATTCAAACCCTATGAATTCTTATTTCATGATTTTCTTTACTATGTTTAACTAATTTTCCTTGTTAAGGCATGTTTTAATTGTGTTCGTTCTATTCATGACTCTAATTATTGTTGCGTGTTTATTTTCTATTGTGATCTTTATTTGTCGTTTTATAAGCCTGATCGAGTTGTAATTGTGTTTGTGAATTCGTGAGGAGACCGAGAAGTAAATTACCAATTTAGTACTTCAATCGAAAATATGAATTGCATAGAAGATAGGGATATACTTTTATGGTTTGTGCAATCACAAAAATGGTTTAATGTTAATTAATACACTCAAATGGGTTGAAATTCACATAGAGATATAGTGGGTTTACTTAGTTGGGTAGATTTGAATTTGCTCGAGAGAGGTTTTCAATTGAATTTGTGAAATTGATTGTGAGTACATGATGGTAAATTGTCATGAGTGGGATGACATCATTAGAACGCCTGTTTATTGTGGATTCATGAGTCTCAATGCCTTCATTTATATATTTTCTAATCTATTAATTTGAGTTGCTTCTTAGATTGAAGTAGAAAAGCATTTAAATTTTAGTTTAACATCATTATTCTTTTAAAAACTTTTTAATTTCTTTGTTCAATTAGTTTGAAATTATCTTAAGTGAAGTAGGTAACGGCTTTCTTTGTGGGATCGACATTTGGGGAAGGATAGTGTTATACCTTTGAGCTTTTGTGATATGTGTGTTCCAGGAAAAGTCATACAGAGTTAGTTTTGGGATTAGTGAGCACTATGCTAAGCACCCTCATGATTACATTCATGTAAACTTGTAGAGACCAGTAAAACATCCTATACTTGAGTAAAATAGATCTTTTCTATCCATTGTTGATGAGTTAGCTTTGGAGATTAGTGAGCACTACGCTAAAAACCTCTTGATTACGTTCATGCAGACCTGTAGGGACAAGAAAAACATCCTATGTTTGAGGAAAACGAATTTTTTTCTATCCATTGTTAATGACTTCTCAGAAAGTTAGGGTATATCTCCTTAAATCCAAATTAGAAACTTTCAGCAAATTCAAGTTGGGCTTGCATTGGTTGAGAATCAAATGGGTAGAAGTTTGAAAACTCTTAAGACTGATAATGGGCTAGAGTTCTGCAACTTTGAATTTGATAAGTTCTGCAAGAACAAGGGTATCATGAGACATAGGACTGTGAGAAGTACCTCACAACAACTAAATGGCTGAGAGGATGAATAGAACCTTGGTAGATAAAGTCAGATGCTCATTGATTAGCTCAGGGTTATCTAAAGGTTTTTCGGGTAAAGTCTTGTGTACTGCTGCTTGTTTGATAAATAGGTCTCTTTCTAGTGCTATCAACTACGAGTCTCCAAAGGAATTGTGGACTGGCAAGCCTCAGATTTGTCACATTTTAGAGTGTTTGGTTATGCTGCATTTGGACACAAGGTTGAGAGTAAGTTAGACTCTAAGGCTACTAAGTGTGTCATATTGGGCTATTTAGAAGGAGTGAAGTGTTACAACTTTTAGGTTTTTGGTGAAAGGGGCATTAGGCTTATTTACAGTAGAAATGTGGAGTTCAGTGAACTTGAGATGTCGTGCCTGAAGATCCCGGAGAAAGATATTGAGAAAGAGGAATCCTCTTCTAAAAAGAAGTTTGAGTTTGAAGTGAAGCAATTAGACATTAATTCTGAGGGTAGGAAACCTAACCTCAAGTTGAATATGATCATGAAGCAATTGATAAATAACCTAAGCTTGAGCCTAAATCAGAAATTCTTGAAACTATTCTCTATGATATTTGCAAGTACCAATTTGATGGATTATCAATTGGTGTAGGACAGGGAAAGAAGACAAGTGAAGCTAAATCCGAAATACATCTCTGTGAATTTGATGGTCTTTGTCTCAGTTTCAGGTTAAGCTATTGAGTCTGTTTAGTCTATATCATTTGAAAAGGCTATCAACTGTAAAGACTCTGAAAAGTAGAAACAGGCTTTGAAGCAGAAAATCTAGTCTCTTAACAAAAAGGAAACTTGGAAGTTGGTTGGGAAACCAAAGACTTAGAAGGTAGTCCAGTGCAAACGGATCTACAAGTTGAAAGAAGACTTTAAATATAATGACCCCGTGAGATACAAAGCTAGATTGATAGCTCAGGAATTTACTCAGAGACAGGGGATTGACTATGGTGAAGTGTTCTTCCCAGTGGTTAAGTGTAAAACTATTTGGTTAGTCTTGGCCTTGGTTGTTGAGCTCAATTGGGAGTTGGAGCAACTAGATGCGATTGCTTTTCTTCATGTAGAGGGAGTCATTTATTTGTCCCAGTTTCAGGGTTTGTGATGAAGTGGATGCCTGAAGTTGTGTGCTTGCTTAGAAAGTCCTTGTATGGTTTTAAGCAGAGTCAGAGGCAATGATATAGAAGACGTAATGCTTGTGTGCTCAAGATTAGTGAATTTGATACATGCCTCTGGTACAGTAACTGCAAAATTGTTGTGAAATTCATTTGTTATTGTACGTGGATGATATGTTGTTTGCTAATTTTGCTAATATATCATTGGGTACACACATGACTTTATCCTCTGCAGAATGTCCCAAAGCCGACGAACAAAAACAGGTAATGAGTAAGATTCTTTATGCTAATGCCATTGTTTCTTTGATGTACTCAATGATTACAACTAGACCTGTTCTAGGTATGTTCATGGCTAGTTTTGGTAAATTTCATTGGTGTGCACTTGCATGGTTTTTAAGATACTAGGCGGGACGGCTTTGCAGAGGTTAGTGTTCAGAAAGAGAAGTAATAAGCATGAGGTTACTGGTTATGTAGATTCTCTCTTTGCATGTGATAAAGATCAAAAGGAATCTACTACTTCTTACTTCTTTTGTTTCAGTGATAATTGTATCACGTGTGAATCGTAGTTGCAGCCGATTGTTAAATTCTCCAGCATTGAAACAGATGATAATCATGCAGATGTTGTAGCAAAAGTACTTGCAGTTGGTAATTTTACCAATTGTTTATCAATTTTTGGAATTGACAATGATTAATTGTTTTGCATGTACTTGGCTAGAGTAAGCGATAATGATTAATTAAGACAAGACACATATCTTTTTTGGAGCACTCCGATCTCGGGGAATTTGGCAATGGATTGAAGTGATCTAACGTGACGATTTGTGGAGAAAGTGTCTCATTTAAATCTACATGGTATCTTGTGGTTGGTCCGAGTATAGATGAGGATTGTGCTTGTCGTATTGATTGTAGACCTTTAATCGAATATAACGGTTACGGTTTAACTAGTGGTACTTTCAAGTCAACACATGTGACAACCTTCTCCCATGCCTATTTAAATTGTTGGTGACCTCAGGAAGCTAGTATATAAGACACGGGCTTGCTTCTTGGTCATTTGAGACATTGGCTAACATTTGAAAGGTGGAGAGAAATAGAGGTGAAATCCTAGCTATTTCCGGGGAGCCTTCCGATTGCCATTTCCCAAGGACAATTGTATGATGATTTTGGCATTATAACGGTGGTCTTAAATCTAAGCTCACACTAAAACATCCATTAGGAGAGTGTTCAAGCAAGTTCGGGTCACTTTCTACACTTTGGAAGGTTACAGTTTCACATTTTGGTTGTGTAATCTTGTCACACTTTGTAACCATAACAATACCCATTTTTAATAGGGTTTTGAAATACACCTCTATCTTAGAAATGTTGTAACCTTTTTAATTGCAAAAACACCCTTATTATTTTATTTCTTCCTTTTATTATTATTTAACAAAAAACTATGTTGTCATAATTATCAATTTTAATATATTTTTTTAATTTATTAAAATTACACATTATTTAATACTACCATCACTCAAACCTAATTATTTACCATTTTTATTTTTGATCACGAAACCTTCTCTCCGGCCACTGCCTTCCACATCCGTCTACACCTACCTCTTGCCACCTCAGCCTGCCGCCACCGGCATTCCCAGCCACCACTCACCACGTGTTGCTCAATCGGGAATCAGTTTAGGACGCGGCAATGAACAGAAGCAATTCCTGCCTATTGTTCACTGGTGCATCTAGCAGCAACTGCTACTATTTACACGAAGCAGTTGATGCTCTTTGTAACAGACACAGCTGTTGCAATTTCACACTGCGGCAACAGCATCTGTAACTGGTTGGTGCTACTGTAAACTTCCAACGATTGGTCTAAAAATGCACTTTTTCTTTTCTTTTTTTCTTTTGAAATATCTTCATGCCTTTTCTTTTTCTTTCTTTTTTTCTTTTCTTTTCTTTTTTTTTTTTTTTGGTTAACATTTCGTTTTAGATTTTGTTTTTTCTTTTCTAAATTTCCTATAATATGATATCAGGTGAGTTTTTGGATACTGATATTTATATGCTCAAACCATTTCATGATTTAGTTTTTTGTTAACATAATACTTTTCTAGTTGTTAGTGTTTTTTTTTCATTTGTTTACCATGGATTCAATTTTTTTGTTACCATCGTGCTCTTGCATTTTTTACAATGTTAATACTCGTTGATATGTTTTTTGTGCTTTTAGCGGTTGCTACCATTCTTTTTTTTATAATTTTCGCATGATTTTTTGAGTTGTTACTGTTCTTTTTTCCCCCCTCCTTTTTTGGTGCTTTTATCATAATTTTTTTTTGTTACCACTCTTTTTGTTTCTATTTTCGCATGACTTTTTATGTTGTTGGCACCATTCTTTATTTTATGGGTTTAGGTTGCTTTGTAAAAAAATTTTTCCCATCTTATGATGTGTTATGGTATTTTTTTGGAGTTTTTATTACTAGTAACAAATTTTTTTCCATGTTACTATGCCTTACATTTTTTTTTTTTTTTGGAATTTATATAACTAGTAACAAGTTTTTTTCCATGTTACCATGTCTTACGGTTTTTTTTGGAGTTTTTATTACTAGTCTTTTTGTTTAACCTGACTTAGTGGCAGTGATGGCAACGGTGTTGACACGGCAGTAGTTCTGTTATAAAATCACTTCATACTAATTATAATAACTATGTTATATTATTTTAATTGTAATAATAATATTATTAATAATAAAGAAATTAATTAAAATTTAGTAACGGTGGTTTTTTCTTTTTTCTTTTTTTGAGCAAAATGGGTGGGGTATTTTTAAAAATAGTTTCAAAAAACAATATACTTTTCAAAAACCCTATAAAAAATTGGGTTTTTATTTATAGAACCCGTTTATTATATATTTACTAGATTTTTTTTACCGGCGCAACAGTATATATTCTTATAAAAATTGACGTGAGTGTGGATATCATGTCGTAACTAAAGTACAATATGTCAATTGTACTGTATAAAATTATAGACTGATATGCGAATTACAATTCACTGCAGGATATTTATAATAATAAAATGCCTAAGTTCATAATTTTAGTTTCCTCAAAATACATCGTACAAGTTTACACGTCCCACCTATATAAAGTTATAAAAATTAGCAGTCAAATAATTAGGGATGACAATTTGATCCATCGCACCCGTAAAGCTGTGGAGACTCAGCTCCTAATAGGGATTGACCCGCCACGCATAATTAGAGCAAAATGATGGTATGGAGCAATACTGTCTACTTCACTGTGGACCTGGCTAGGTGCACGTCAGGTTGGACCCACACCATGGACTCGTGAGCCATCAAACATTTTCCTTTTTATTTTTAATAAATTTAATTCTAAAAATGTGTAGAAATTATTAGAGATGGTAATGACCCGTCGACCTATAAATACATTGCTATTTATTTTTATTTTTTTATTATATTATTTTTTGAATGGATTTTTCTATCGGATTGAAAGAATCATGCTATTATATTAGTTAATGTTGGGAACTTTAAAATTCTAAGTGAAGGTTTTGTTAACATTAAAATTCTAGATAAAGGTTTTGTTTTATTTTAGGTTCATCAATTAATAACGTATTGCACATAACATTAATTAAAAAGGGAAAAAATTCAGGAGTCCTTTCGTGGATCATTGTAGCATCCCATCTAGCCCTATGAACTGACCTGTCTTGACCCCTCCATGAATTTGTAAGTTTGGGGTGGGTCTAGGTGTTTTTAAGACTTATGGAACGGGTTCAAGGTATAGCTAAGCCGCTCCAAATCCGCTCTATTGTCATCTGTACTGAAATAATCACATCACAATCAACTGTTACAACTATCAATTTAGCCTCTCTCCGATCTCTCGTGCGTTGTACGGGAAGACTAATTTTCAAAAAAGTTCAATAATAATGAATAATAAAATATTAGACAAATACGCATTATCATATTTGCATAACAAAAACAATAAATGTATAGTTTTGATTTAGTATTTAACGTATTAAATTAATTTTATATTAATAGTATATTAATAATTACTCACTTATGTACTCAATTAATACTTTACTATATTTTACTTTTAAATTATCTAATTTTTTTCATATTATAAGTTAACAGTCCAATAATACGTATTAAACATGTACATACCTGTACTCTTTCGATACCCATTCAGATATAAATTTTCATACTTATTAGAAAGTACCCTCCGGACGTACCTTTTTTATGAGTAAAATTCAAACTTCATAGTTACAATTAATATATTAAATAAGGATATATTTGTAAAGAAATGCAAGATAGACTTCTTTATACAAAGGAAATCATATATGTGATGCATCCTAAAAGGGAAAATAAGATCGAATAATCAGTATGAAGTGAGCAATTTTTTGTATATTTTCTTTTCTTTTTGTGGATTTCATGTCTCTCTATTCACAAAATTTGCGCTAAAATTTATTGTTATCTTCGTCAAATTAAAATATCGATCAATTAGTATTCAACTCGTACGTTGCATGGGGAAATAAATTCCCAATGTTTCATATAAAAAAATTCATTACATAAATTGCAAAAAACAATGAATAGTCACAATTATAATAATTAAACCAAATGAAATAACAATATGAATTCAGTTGATATTTTGAAGGCTTCACAACTATAGAGAAAAAAGACTAAAAAAATAAATTATTTGCATCCTCAACAACCTAATCTTTGCAATATAAATGATATAGAAACAAAGATTAAAAGAGTAATCACAAAAATTTTCAAGTTAGATCAAAGATGACAAAAGAATAAATTTTAGCCATACATTATTATAACAGAATTACATTACGCTCTTTAGCTATTGGTATGATGCAAATAAATGGATTTTTGTTGCACAAAAAAAGAGAATAAATCAGTTGATTTGTTTCAAGTTATTCTGAACTAAGTTTCTATTTATAATATAAGTTATTTTAAAATAAGTTTCCAAGTTATTCTGAAATAATTTTTGTTTTTGTTTTTTATTATTTATTTACAGATCTAGACTTTTATGCATAACAAGCAACAACATAAAATTATTGTGGACAATAATTTAAAAAAACTTATCCTATTAGAACAATAGCAAGGAACAATACTTAAAACGTAATAGCCCGTGCCCTCTAACAACCGCGTCATGATCCACAAATATATAATCACTGCGCACAGATATATAATCACTACGCACATACAATGCATGAAAGTTTTACAAAAATTGCCACGATTTCGAGAAAAATTTAATTCAACTTTATAATTTTCATGCAATATACGACACTAAGTAATAAATAATAAATAATAATATAAATAGTAAAAATAGAAAAATGATATTTTTTAGGGTTTAGTTTCCTTAGATTCAAGGACTCTAAGAAAGGAAAATTTAAACATTATATGAAGATAAAATTTGTGATTTTAGAAGTGGAGAAATTATGGAATGAATTTTGAAAATTATGGGAAGATTGAAGAGATAAGGGAAAAATATATACAAGCATAGTAATTTTTGGGAAAGGTGCATCTTTAAGGATAAAAAAGAATTTCGTGACTATTCTAGTAATGTTTTAGCAGTATGTCTTTGACACAATTTATGTTCATTGGCAGAGCATTAGTTTTATTCACCCATTATGAGAATTACTATACTTTCATAAATTAAATAAATAAAATAATTTGGTTTCCATGTATTCAAAGAATATATGAAAGCACATTTATTCAAGGGAAATGTGTATCTTTAAGGGCAAATTATGTTAATCGAGGAGCATTAGTTTCATTCACTGGAATTACTGTGTTTTCATAAATTAAATAAATATAATAAAAAAATAAAACCAATTGGGGCAGCATATGTAGAGGTAGTAATCCGGCTTAAATCATTGGGCAACATCATGATGAGATAAGTAAAATTATGGGCGGGAAAATTATAATTGAGAATCTAACTCTAATTGAAAACACTTGTATTAGATCGGAAGAGCGTCGTGTATTATATGATATGATATGATTTTAATTAGGATAATTAATAGGTATCTATTTTGATTAGGATAATTTTTGGGGAAAATATATTAACACCACATTTTTTATTATATGCTCCACATTTTAATTCTATTACAAATTTATAATTTTGGTTTTTTTACATTTATGTGTGATTATTTTTCATTGCATTTTTATTTGACCTTCTATTAATTATAATGTTTATTGTTCCCAAAGCAATTTTTTCCGCAAAATTTCATTAAACTCCTTGGGAATTGTGAAAGAAGAATATATTATTACTTTTTGAACCATTACTCTTTTAATTATTTATAATTATTTAGCGACTACTCTATTGAAATTTTAATAGGCAACAAAGAAGTGATAAATCTTATCTTATCTTATATATATTAAAGTAGGATAGTAGTCATATGTAAGTTTTCCCGCTTAAACCATTATCCTACTTTTATATTTTTTTATTTTTTATATTTTATAATAATAATACTTATTCATTCTGTTTAGAAAAAATAATACTTATCCATTTGTTACGTTTTGCTATCATTTTACTTTATTTTATTTTATTTTATATTTTGTAAACCACTATCATTTTATTTTATAATAATATATAAAAATTTATATATTATTTTATTCTATATATAATATGCTTTTGTTATTCATTAATGTTTGTCACACATATTCTGTGAGTTTTTAGAATATCTTCAAAGATTTAATATTCCTTCAAAATTCTAAGAGTTAATAGACAAATTTCAAATGTTGGGTTTTTGGGACTTCTTCTTATTGCGATTAAGTGCCTACTCGTGAGATTGATGATATGATAATAAAGTAAAATTAAATCAGTTTCAAAATTTTTACTTTAATTTAATACTATAAAACACACGTCATAAAACTTAGGGCTATGTGTTTAGCATATTAACTAATTTATTATTTTTTTCTGAAAATCGATATATTGGTAAAAATTTAATTTGGGGGATATAATAGTAATAATATTTGAAGATAATGATTTAGAACAAAAATAAATAGGGTCATTTATTGTAACATTGCTTCCTTAGGTCTTTTGTAATAAGAAATTGTGTACTTTAAATTTTTTAGAGTAGATTTAGTGAATAGTGGTGAGGAAATGCGAAAATAATTTTTTCAAGAATATATGACAAAGAATAAATGTGAAAACAATTCATTCTAACAAATGAATATCATCCACACCATATTGACTAAAGATGTGGGTGTAAGATAATTCTGTAGTTGTATAAATTTTTTATCCTCTCTTTTTCATGGTTTCTTAATTTCCATACTCAATATGAAATTAATTTTGTAAAAATTCCTCATTCTCATTTTTATTACTTAAGAGTATTATTTTAAGAATAACAATTTAATTAATTTTATGCTAAGTAAAAATATTATTCATTTCAATTTCATTTTATTTATATATATTAGTAACATATGTATATGAGTGAGTAATACGCAATAAAATTATAATTATTTAGTTTTTCAAATTACTAAGCATTTTTTTGCTAATTATTCTATTCCACGCAACGCATGGGGTATGCAACTAGTATATGTTAATCGGTGGAAAGTTGAGAATAATGAAATTTTAACGAAAAAAGATTTGGCATCTAAATGTAAAAGGAAGTAAAGATGAAACAAAGTTGACAAAATTAAAATGTGGTGCAGTTATAAAAATTGTTGTATTAATATAGCCACCCTAATTTTTATAATTAAATATAAATAAATTATTAATGATTTCTACTTTTATGAGCTCATTCTACAATTTTGAAATGTATTAAATCTTAGTATTCTATTAGTTCAATTTGCCGGTGTATATTTGACTTATTTGCCTAGTTAACTACACCCTATCAATTTAGTTCCATGAGACATGTTTACGATTTCATTTGCTCCAAATCTTTTCCTCAAATAACAATGAGAAGTGCTATTTGTACACACAAGATGTATAACTTTTATACACACACCCTTTAATTTATTCACATCTCCAAAAGTTGTGATTTTAAGGAAGATGAGGCAAATGACATTTAAGTAAATATAGAGGGGTGTGCATAAAAGTTGTACACCTTGTGTGTACAAATATCATTTCTCTATAACAGTTTCATCTCCGGTCTTGTCATGCCCAGCTAATTTTACAATTATTTAATAATATCTTATAATAATTAACAAAACATATAGTGGAAGCCTCAATACAAATAACGGGGATGGGACGTACAAAACAAACAAGTTGCTTTTGTCTTGAAGAGTTAATTAACATTCTGTAAAGGTAATTACTTAAACTAACAACTTGTTGAATTTTAAAGAACCATTGAAACTAGATCTTTCAATAAAATATGAAGAACGCAGCAAGTATATTATGAGGTATAGCTCCTTGATTACCAAAGTAAAACCGAATCATTTGAAAGCCTTTACCTTGAAAAGTAAATTTCAAATCATTATAAAGACTATCATATATATTATAGAGGGGTGGACATACTTATTAATGCAAAAGGTAATAAGTTCTTAATTACATTCGTAGTAACTTCAAAAACAGGTTTCCACTACATGCAAAACTGTACTCATATTCGCGAGCATGCTCCAACCCATAGCTTGCCTTGCTTTTCAATCATTATATCTTCAATCATCTACAAAAATTGTAGAAGAGGGAGGAATGAGTATAAAGTACTCAGTGGGTAACAAAACCCTTTTATTCACCTTTTTATTTGAGAAATTATTTTCAAGAAAACCATTGAATGTACAAAGCTTTCAAATGCACAAAAAGGCCCTATCACTAGCTAAAGTACTACCCCTGGTGCGCGCAAAATTTATATCAATTCAATCATAGTCATGTACAATTAAGTGGATCTACATTGAATCCCGATTGACCCCCTACAAGAATTCCACAAAGCAATACAAATACAAAACAAATACCACACTAATCGTTACTCATCTGGGCATTATTAGATGGCTCCTAGTATGACAACAAAGCAAAGCAAATACAAAACGGGTAGAGCATTAACTAGTGATTCAAATGCTATAATCAATCTTTCTTTTCAATGCATCAAAATCCATGCTTATCTCATGGAATACTTCAATAAAAAACCATTCTTATTGTGCCAAAACATCATAATGCTAAAAGGGAATCAAAGGAGTAGTTATTCACCCCTTTAGCTTGATTTTTCCAAAGACTCTTTAATTTGTCGACAAATGCCCTCAAAACCGTTAATTTCCTTAATCAAAGTGGTGTTTTAAGTTGTATTCCTTATATATACGAAGAGGGATCATTTCTAAGCACAAAACTAAGTGTTTGATAGGTTGTAAGGGTTGTTTTTCTACCCTTACTATTTTTGTACGAATTTCTCTAAAATGAAAAGGGCTTGAGTTTCATCAATAAGAAGCAAACTGTGAGAAGAAGGGCTACGAGATGTATTATTTTCTATAGCTAGATTTCCCAATAGCCCGAGGCTTCCTTGGGACATAGAGGGGAGAGAGAGAGAGAGAGAGGAGAGAGAGAGAGAGGTTAGGTTGATCAAAGAAAATCCCCGGTTAACCCTCTATTTATAGTCGCTAGAAAATATTTAGATTTAGTTGTTTTTAATAAACTTTTGAGTTCCAGCAACTAGAATGCGACACATGGCACAACATCGTGTCGTACAATTGGAAGGCAGGGTGGTAAATTGCTCGAACAGTCCTTATACTTTGTGCCATCATATGATTAAGTCATAATATTTCATCTACGTTACTTGAGTCCTTTCAATTAACGTGATTTTTACAATTAGCTGGTTAAATTTCAATTCATGCTAGCCAATAACCATGTTCTTCTCTTAAGGCATCATTCGAGTGACAATCTTTATATTTCATGGCATTTCAAGTGGTTACTTAATCATTGTTACAATAACATTTATATTGTCAATAATCGTATTTAAATTCTGGGCATTCATTTGAATGACAAACCTTTGTAATCCTTTCATGCAATCCAATACGATCATATTGCCTCATTCTAATTCATGGCGTGACCATCTTGTATATTTGCAATTCAATAGAATCACGTTGTTATATTCTAATATTCGACGTCCAATTGAGTGCTAGTCTTGTACTGTTATGATTGAGGTAATTCAAGAAAGGTGTCTTATATTGTTAAATTCCTTGTTAAATTTTTGCGGAATGTTTCAATTTACCTCCCTTAAATGAATTTCGTCCTTGAAATTCGCTAAGTGTTGAGGCAATGACGGCTATTTTCAAAAGTATAGTACGCAACCGGATCATCTTCACTTTAATAAATTGCTTCTGCTGCATACTCTCATATCTTTTTACTGTTAAGAGCATGTGTGGCGCACTCAAGTAATTAACCACTTTTTCATGCATGATTTTTCTATCCATCTTCAGTATGAAGTTCAAAAATTCAATTTTATTTTTCCTTCTTAGCCCAAATATACCATAAGTTCGAAAGTTGGGTTGATTAAATATTCAAAATTTTAACATTCTAGTTACCCAAAATTTAACTCAAACTTTATTCAGAATGAGTTTGGATTGTCAATTGATCATTTACCAATAACAATTAACAAAATCTGATTCCTTGAATCTTATTCTTTTCGAAATTATTTCAAGTTTGTTTTCAATTCTCAAGCTAGTGCTCCATATTTGTCTCATAAATTTCATTTTGAGCTTCAAATCAAATTGCAAGGGCTAACAAGGCAAGAAATCAAATAAAAGGACAATCAAATCTGTTTTAGAATTTTCCCTTTTTTCTATAGGAAATACCAAATCAGTTTTAAAACTTTTAGAAAATAGAGGAATGTGGGTACGATAGAGGTAACAAATAATGCAGAACTATGGAAAGGTTGATGTCTCATAAGATTAAATAAGGTTGGAAGGAAAACAAGCGGGAATACAAAGTCAATCTCACATAAGTCCATTGTCAAGCAATTAAGGTTTCTTAATCGCAAAAAGAACTATTGTCGATAGGCAATGATCAAACAATTCTATGAGTTCAATCAAAACGGTATCAAAAGGCATTGAACGAAGATATATAGTCAAGAAAGGCAATAAAAGTAATAGAGGCCAAAAGAAGATTTCCGAGACGTCAAGTAGGCAATCAAGGATGATCAAGGATAGATGAGGACAAGAAAAAGGAAAGAGAAGAAAGAAACAAATTCTCCCCAAATTTCAATTTTTCAAGGTATTAATATCAATTCATATATCAAAGGTATTTCACATAACAAATAAACTATAGGGCCATTGGCATGAGCAAAGTCAACAAGGAAAATAACAAATAATCGAGAATTGAAGAAGAGTTACTGTTCCTAGAAATCAAACCAAGCTAAAGGGAACAAAGGTGGAATCATGAATTTCTTCGTCAGATAAATAAAGTCTTCGAAATGGTGAGGAGAACCATTATCAATAGGCAATAGTCAAACAATTTCATGAGTTTAATGAAATGGCAACAAAATACATTGAGCAAAGGCATATAATCAAGCAACAGCAATAATAGAGAAGCCTAAACGAGATTTCAAGATTTCAAATAGACAATCAAGGACAATCAATAATAGGTGAGAACGAGAAAAAGAAAGCATAAGGGGAGGAATAAATTTCAATTTTTTAAATAACTGAGGTTGATTCATATGTCAGAGGAAAATTTTTGCTAACGGTTTTCCATTTTACCAAAGAGAATTTTCATGATTGAGTTATTCTCGAAAATAATACAAGACAAAGTTTAGAATTAATTGGAGGCAAACAATAAATTAAGGTTTTAAAATAAAAGGCTATCAACATCAAAGAAAAGAGAAATATTCCCCAGTTCAACTACAGAGCAATGAAATTATTATTGATGAATCAAGAGCAAAGGGGTTTATTAAAAAACATATGGGGAAAAGAGATATTGTCAATCAATTATAGGCAAGGTATTATACCCAACGGAATAAATTTTTAGGCAGGAAATACAAAATGATTATTGGGTCTAACAAAAGAAAATAGGTGATTCAAACAATTTGCCTGAATAGATTTTTCAAGAGGTATAGTCTCTTTGAGCAGGAACTAAAAAGATATTATTTCAAGAATTTCTTAATAGTTCAACGAATCATATGATGAATAACAATTCTTGACAATTTAGGGGTGTACAATTACACCCAGAAGACATCAGGCTCGGCAAAGTAAATTCTTGGTTTGAAGGACATTAGGAATGTTAAGTAGGAGAACAAATGTTCTAGCATTAAAGCGATGTGCAAAGATATATTGGGATATAACAATGAAGGAGGCAATGGATCAAACCAAAGGGCATAGAATGAGCAATCTTTCATACTTGAAAGTTTAGGCAGGTTTATATGTTGCCTTAGTTTATTTAGTAATAAAAAATCATAGATCAAACAATAACCTGAAAGAAGTTGGGAAATTGAATTCAAATTTCTTGTCATGTCCTTGCCATATTTACTTTCCAAATATCAAATCAAGATATCAAAAGATGATTAGAATTCTTCATTTTTCTCGACCAATTTCTATGAGTGTCACTATTTTTAGGACCAATCAATTTATTAGTCCAAAATAATTTCATCAACTCCTTACAACTAGTTGTGTAAATTCTTAATTGTCCATAAGTTGAATTCATGGCTCAAAAGTTGTTACCATATTAGTTCGTAATCAAATTCTTAACGATTACCTTTGTTAAATCTTTTGGATAAACTTCAATAAGCAAAACAAATCATCCATCTATTTCTTTATTTGTCCAAAATTGTACTCCAATGTATTGGTCAAAAGTTATATTCGATGATGAGATTCAAAGAAGTCAAAGTTTGGTCCAAGGACCAGCATGTCCCATTATAGTCAAAGACCAAATAAATTCAAGCGTCAATAACAAGATTAGTGTAAAAATTCAAAAAAAAAAAAATCAAGTTTAAGCAAGAAAAATATTGAAGATCGGGTCAACTTTGGATGCAAAATGGCCAAAAGAACTCCTTTAATTGAAATAAGGACCAATTAAATGAGAAACTGAAAGTTTGTGGCTTAAAGGGACATAAAATAAGTCTTTTCACTATTACAAAAATGCACAAAAAAATTGGAAATACGCGTCGGTTTTTGGAAGAAGAGACGTGTAAACAAAACGCAGTGGCAAAGTTAAAATTAATTCTCAAAAATAGGCGTCGGTCCTTTACTAAGAACCGACGCCCAAAAGACACTTGAACTATGAGTGTCGGTTTCCATATGGCAACCGACGCCCATTCTTTACTTAGGCGTCGACCCGTACTTAGACCAATGCCTAAAAATAACTAAGGTACAGGTCCCATTAAAAATATTCACAGATGGACCAACGCCCATTTCCTTTAAAAATATTCGCAGATCCCCATTTGAAACATTTTGCATATACGTTTTGAACTCCCGCTTCTGCGCAAATCTTATTTCAACCAAATTTCACGCATAAAAAATCCATTTGAAGAGTAACTCGAGCTTGTTTCAGTGTTTAATCACATTGCGAAAATTATTTCTCCTCATACCGACCCCCAAATTCCCTAGTTCTCCAACCAAGGAACTTTTCCGGTAAGCGGAGGCTGCGGTACAGAGCGGTGGCTAGCGGGCTGACTTCTTGGTAATGTCACTCATTTTTCATCTTCTTTGTATTTTTGGGTATTATGATTCATGGCTCCACTAATTTCTTGGTAGTGTAAGGCGAAAATCGTTCAGAGGCGGCGGACTGCGCGGCGGATTGCGGGGCATACGGCGCGCGAAGTGCACATGTACAGCCTTTTTTCTCCAGATTTTCAAACTAATTTCAAAGGTATACAAATTTAGTTTGGATTTAATTTGGATTTAGAATTTTGGGTTTAGTTTGGATTTAAGATTTTGGACTTAGGATTTTGTATTTATCTAGAAATTATGATGTTAATTAAGGGTTTTTGTAAAATTTGGTTCAGATGTGTATATATGTATACATTGTTATATATGATTATTTGTTAATTTGTTAAAGTATTGGAATTTTTTGTTATATATTGTAATGAGAAAACTGGTTTTATTGTGTGAAAGATATATTTATTTTGGATGTAGAAATTATGAATCGTAAGGTTTTTGTTAAAATTAATAAAGATTGGTATATAAGTGTATGCATTAATTGTTAAATACATTTTTAGTTATATGTGATTTTTTTTGTTAATTTGTTAAATTATGATTTTTTGTTAAATATATTTTTTGTTGTATGTGATTTTTTTGTTACTTTGTTAAATTATGATTTTTTGTTAAATATATTTTTTTGTTATATATGGTTATATATCTATATATATTTTTGCTAAATATATATATATATATACACACTTTGTTATGGGTACATATAGTATATATACATTTTTATACATTGTGTTGGACATATATGATTTAGGTAGATATTTATAAAATTTGAGATTGGAGGCTTGTGGAAAGATATTTATACATTGATTAATATTATTGCTATGAGAATAAGTATATGATTAACAAGTATTATTAGCTAAATAAATTAAGAAAATCAAATAACATATCAATGTATTCAATAAGTGAGAAAAAATAACCCGCTAAATAGAAGTAATTTATTTTTCGATATCTTTACATAGGTTAATTGTGAGATATATGGATCAGAGTTGGATGTATAGGAGACGTACCACACTAGAATATCTAGAAGGGGTTGAAAAGTTTATAAAGTTTGCAGAGAATAATAGAAAATATTCAAATTTAAATTCTTATAAAATATTCCAGAAACCACTGGATGTTGCTGGTGCTATGTCTATCACGCAATATGGTATACTTCTTTGACTCTCAGGTGGTTAATGGGTGTGACCTGCCTATCAAACTGCAATTGTCTATGTAAGCAATTACCATTAACTATTATATATTATTCTATTTTTTAATGTCAACTTGTTTTAACTTATATATATGTATGTGTCTATATTATAACTCTAGGGTACTTAAAACGCTATGGGCGTCAGGGAAAATAGTGAAGAAAGGGCTCATGTGGAAAACAATATAGGTATGAAAAATATCCTCTAAATGTTACAATAACTATTGAAGTTTCAAATTTTAGTGATTTAATTACTAATATTTATTTATACTCGTTCAAAATTTTAGTGTGCTCAGCAACCCAGATCTGATGAGTGTGGCTACTATGTGATGAGAAATATGTACGAGATAGTCACCATAGATGCTGGTTCGAAAGAATATCTTGATACGGTACAAATATTTATTGAATACTAATAATTATCTAACCAAAATTGTATTTATTTTACTACAAAGTATAATTATATTTCTTTTTCTTTTATGTAAGCATATGAAACGGGATCATATATTCAATCGAATATAGATGAGGTTCGGGAATTATGGGCAGGATACTTTCTCCAAAATTGTACGTGATTTTTAGTTCTAACTATTGATTATTGTTAGATTTCGATGAAAACGATAATGATTAGAGGATTATATATATATAGTCATATAGTAGTTATTGATTTTTGGACTAGATTTATTTATATTTAATGGATAGTTTTATGTTAATTCAATTATTTCGTATTTACGTTAGCTTATTTTGTAATAGTATTTGTAGATTCATATTTATATCAAATTGGTTATAATTGGTTTAAAGTGTATTAAACTGTTGGTGGTGGTGGTGGTGCTACTTTTTTCTTACATTTGGTACTTGTTGCCTACTTGTTGGTGGTGGTGGTGTATATAAATTGGCTACTTGTTGTTTGCATTGGCTATTTTGTGGTCACAGAAAAATTAGCAAAATTTGATTTGTGCAATTTATATAAAAAAATTGTTGGCGTCGGTTCATAATATTTAAAAATAAAAAATATATATTTTTTAATATAGGCATCGGTTATTAATGTGAAACCGATGCCTTGTAATCATATAGGCGTCGGTTTCTACAAAACAACTAACACCTATAGTAAAATTTTTTTATTTAATCATGCTTTTAGGCATTGGTTTTAAGTTAACAACCGACGCTTTTGTATAGTATGAGCGTCGACGAACAACCGACGTCTCTTCGCCTGGTATATACGTCTATTACATATGTGTCTTCATAGAAACTGAAGCCTATCATTTATTATGACCGACGCCTAATTAGCTTTTCTGTAGTAGTGTTTGGACTTATACAGAAGAAATCAAGAAGCTTGGAGACCAATTGCAATTTTCTAGAAAATTGTACAACTTTGGACTGATTTAAATGAAATCAAAAAGATTAGGGATTAAAAAATCTGGACGGCTACACTGTCTTAGCTCTGTTCGGCCGCCCTGCAGAACCGAGGTACCCACACCAGGCTTTTTGCTTGGTGCAGTGCGCTCATTGTAGTTGCATCGTTGATCGGTGCTCGCGCATCGGATGGCAAAAAAAAAATTTTTTTTTACACACCATGCAACCACATGGTAGGCCAGGACAGGAGCAAAATGTCTGGTGCGGGTGCATCTTTAAAGCAGTGCACCCGCCGTTGCACTGGTGTCAGCACTATTTCTTTGAGCTTTTGACCTTTTTTGCTCCTTTTTCTTGCTTTTCTTGTAGTTGTTTTGATCCCACAACATCTTCTAATATAAATAGTGGCCATATGATGTCTTTTAGAGCTAGCTTATTACTTGGAGATAAAGTGAAAATCCCCATCTTTCTCTCCCATTCTCCTTGCTTTTGATAAATCTTAAAGGGTTAATAGTTTGGTAGCTTATTCCCAGGTCTTTGGTGCTTTCTTTACTATTTGGTAGAGTTCATTTTCTCTTTTTTTTCCCTTGAGTTGGTAAGATCAAACGATTTCACTTTTTAGCTTTTAAAAGAAGATCAAATCAATATATACCAAAGATTTCATATCATTTGACTTCTATTTCCCATAGCTTTTTACCATGTAACTAATAAGTATAATCCGTGCAAATTAGTTATAAGCTTTGTAAGTAGTAACTTACTAGTGAGCCAGTTGGTTTGATTCTCGCATGGAGTACATTATGTATATGGTGTCCCTGGAATGTTGCTCTGATACCATTCTTATCATGCCCTGCAAATTTTACAATTATTTAATAATATCTTATACTAATTAACAAACCTATAGCGGAAGCCTCAATACAAATAGTGGAGATAAGACGTACAAAACAAACAAATTACTTTTGTCTTGTAGAGTTAAACATTCTGTAAATGTAATTACTTAAACTAGCAAGTTGTTGAATTTTAAAGAATCATTGAAATTAGATTTTTCAATAAAATGTGAAGAACACAACAAATATATTAGTAGGTATAGCTCCTTGATTACCAAAGTAAAACCAAATCATTAAAAAGCCTTTACTTTGAAAAGTAAATTTCAAATCATTATAATGACTATCATATGTATTATAAAACATAAACATATATATTATAGAGGGGTGGGCATACTTATTAATATAAAAGGTAATAAGTTCTTAATTACATCCTTAGTAACTTCAAAGACAGGTTTCCACTACATGCAAAACTTTACTCCCGTTCGCGAGCATACTCCAACCCACAGCTTGCCTTGCTTTTCAATCATAATATCTTCAATCATCTACAAAAATTGTAGAAGAGGGGAATGAGTACGAAGTACTCAGATTCATATTTTTATATGAGAAATTTATTTTCGAGAAAACTATTGAATGCACAAAGCGTTCAAATGCATAAAAGAGCCCTATCACTAGTTAAACTACTACCCGTGATGTGCGCAAGATTCATATCAAGTCAATCATGGCTATGCATAATTAAGTGGATCTATATTGAATCCTGGTTGACCCCTACCAGAATTTCAGAAAGCAATACAAATGCAAAGCAAATATCACACTCATCATCGCCCATCTCGATATCATTAGATAGCTCTTAATATGGCAACAAAGCAAAGCAAATACAAAACGGGTAGAGCATCAACTAATGACTCAAATGCAATAATCAATCTTTCTTTTCAATGCATCAAAATCCATGTCTATCACATGGAATACTTCAATCAAAAACTTGTGTCAAAACATCATAAATGCTAAAAGGAAATCAAAGCAGTAGTTACTACATCTTTAACTTGATTTTTCCAAAGACTCTTTAATTTGTTGACAAATGCCCTCAAAATCTTCAATTTCCTTAATGAAAGCGATGTTTCAAGTTGTATTCCTTATATATATTAAGAGGGATCATTTCTAAGTACAAAACTAAGTGTTTAATAGGTTTTAAGGGCTATTTTTCTACTCTTACTATTTTTGGACGAATTTCTCTAAAATGAAAAGGGCATGAGCTTCATCAATAAGAAGCAAATTATGAAAGAAAGGGCTACGAGATGTATTATTTTCTATAGCTTGATTTCCCAATAGCCCGAGGCTTCCTTTGGACGTGGAGAGAGAGAGAGAGAGAGAAAGGTTAGGTTGATTGAATAAATTCCTGGCTAACCCTATATTTATAATCATTTGAAAATATCTGGATTTAGTTGTTTTTTAATAAACTTTTAAGCTCCACCAACCAAAACGCGACACGTGGCGCAACGTGGTGCGGTACACTTGGAATGCAGGGTGTTAAATTGCTTGAGCAGTCCTTATACTTTGTGCTATTATATGATTAAATCATAATATTTCATCTGCATTACATGAGTCCTTTCAATTAACATGATTTTTACAATTAGGCGGTTATATTTCAATTCATGCTAACCAATAACCATGTTCTTCTCTTAAGGCATCATTCGAGTGACAATCTTTATATTTCGCGGCATTTCAAGTGGTTACTTAAACATTGTCACAATAACATTCATATCGTGAATAATCGTATTCAAATTCTTGGCATTCATTCAACGACAATCCTCGTAATCCTTTCATACAATTCAACACAATCATATTGCCACATTCTAATTCATGGTGTGACCATCTTGTATATTTGCAATTCAATATAATCACGTTGTTATATTCTAATCTTGGACATCCAATTGAGTACTAGTCTTGTACTCTTATGATTGAGGTAATTCAAGAAATGGGTCTCATATTGTTAAATTCCTTAGTAAATTTTTGCGGGATGTTACAGGTTTTCACTCTTCTTCGCTTATAAATCCACAAAGACAATCGATCTATTTTTTCATTAGGTTCCAATTTATTCTATCAAGCTCTAATTAGAAACTTATATTGAATTTTTAAAGTCATCTTAAGTATTTGGGCCAGATAGAAAGTAAATAAACCAACAAAGATAATAGTATGTATTTTTTTTAAAAAAAAAATTGTATCGGCCCAAGCTAAGCTTAGGTACTTAGCTTCCATTAAAGTCTAAAAAATAGTCTTCCTTCATGGTGATTTAGAAGAAGAAATCTATATGGAGTAGCCAAAGTGATTCAAAGTAAAAGGAAAGGAGAATTATGTTTGCAAACTAAAAAAAGAATTTGTATGACCTTAAACAAGCACCAAGACAGTGGTACTAGAAGTTTGAATCAGTTATAGGGAAGCAAAGATTCAAGAAAACTACATCTGACCATTTTGTATTTGTGCAATAATTTTCTGACATTGGCTTTATCGGTCTTCTACTCTATGTTGATCATGTGTTGATTGTTTGCAAGAATGCTTCAAAGATCAAGAAGTTGAAGTATCAGTAATTGAGCAATTCTCTTGCCATGAAAGACTTGGGCAAGCGAACTAGATTCTTAGCATCCACATCATTAGAGACAGAAAAATCAAGATGTTATATTTATTGTAAGAGAATCATATTGAGAAGATACTCCAAAAGTTCAACATGGATAAGAGTAAAACTATTAGCTATCCTCTTATTGCTCATATTAGATTGAGTATTAAATAGAGTCCTTCAACAGATAAAGAGAAGAAACATAGGGAAAGAGTTTGATATGCCTATGCAATAGGAAGTTCAGATCTAGCATATGCAGTTGGTAGTGTCAATCGATTTCTTGTACGGGACTATATCATTTGTACGAGATGTTAAGTTATCTTAAAATTAACTTGAACTTAAAAACCAGAAAATAATATAAAAATCAAGTGCGGAAAATCCTATCTTGAGAACTTATAATTGACTTCCCTAAAATAACTTTGAAATTTAACAATTAAAACTATACAATTTTGAAATCTAAATAAATAATAAATAACAATTCTCAAAATTTCTATATCTAGTAGCCACCATATGTCGATCCATCGAGTGCCCTGAAACCTGAAAAGTGTAAATTTTGGAAAATGATGAGTATTTTCAGACTCTAGCATATATCAATCAATTCATATTATAAATATAACACATAAACATGCAATTAGTTCTTTTTGGAGGATCTTGTTTTAGGGAACAGAAAAGTTTTCGTTCTTATGCATTAAAGCAGATATGCATATAATAATAAAGAGATCTTAAGCATATAATAATATGCAATCTTTCTCACCCATAGCCACGCACGCACGCACGCACATCTTCTGAACTCCTTTCTGTTTCTTCCGTCTAATTTGGGAATGAAAATTGGGGGTTCTGGATACTTTTTAAATATAAATTGCAACTTAAGTCCATATAGGCTCTGATTCCTAAATTAGGTCCTTAAGGCTTTATTACACATAAGTAAGTTTCCAGCTTTTTGTTTCAACCATTTCGTCTTCAAGTTTTATCACTTGTGATTCGGGTCCCAATTCTAAAATATTTTAGAGTTTCAATCTGGTCCTTGGAATTTATATATTTCTTTTATAAAGCAATATTTCCAACATTCTAAGATAAATTAATTTTCTTTTAACTAGATGAAGTGTGAAGATTCATAAACAAATAGATTTCTTGCAAGAGTAGTTCAACTCGCAAAGTTTAAGATAGACTCTTATTTTTTAAAAATGTTTTCTTAAAGTTCTGTTCATTATTGATTGATCTATATTGTAAATGTTGCATATGAATGTGTGATTATAAGAAAGATTGCATATTCTCTATGCTTAAGATCTCTTTATTATTATACGCTTATCTGCTTTAATGCATAAAAGCGGGAAACTACATTTACATTTGATGCTTGTTCTTAAAGATAAGATCCTCCAAGAAAGAAACAATTGCTTGCTTATGTGTTGCATTTGTGATATAAATTGTTTGATATGCGCAAGAGTCTACTGAGTATATTTTTATACCCATTCTTTCCAGCTAACACTTTTATCTTTTGTGATATAAATTCTGCATTTATTTGATTGTTGAATTTCAAATTATTTCATTTGATTGATATTTAATGTTCTTTAGAACTCCAAATTATTCATTTATTTGATTGTTGAATTTCAAATTTATTCTAGACAAATTCTTTTATTCAGTATTACTGAGATTTTCAGCATTCAATTGTTCTGTTATTAATTCTGCATTTAAAGTTAACTTTAAAGATAAGGTAACATCCTGGGCTTTCCGAATTTGGGGCATTACAAAGACCACTCCAAGAAAACATGGCAACACCAACGGAATTTTCTGACCAATCACAATCGGTTAGAAAATACTGACAGATTTTCTGACGGATTTTCTGACGATCCAAAAAATTCTTCAGTGATTTGTGGTGGGAAAAATATGGTCAGGAATTCCCGACGGAAAACAAATTCCATCGGTAATTTCTGACAGAAATTCAATTTCGTCGGCAAAAATACGGGGTAGAGCTGATGGGGCCAGTCCATGGATTTTCGTTCCTTTTCTTTTGTCACATTTCGCTCAACATAGGTCATCGAAAGGATCTCGGGGACCCACCAAAGTACAAAAGCCAAGATCTTTCAGAAAATGGATTCCTATTTGAAGAGTGCATAACCGTAAAGTTCATCCACAGAGGGTGAGTCAGGGCCTAAGATTAGGCCGAAAGGCATAGTCGATGGACAACAAGTGAATATTCCTGTACTACCCCTTGTTGTTCCTGAGGGACGGAGGACAACACGAAAAACCATTGTTCAACTCTTTGACAATATGAAAAAACCAAAGGCCTCTGCCCTTCCTTCCAATTACTGACGAAAATTCCGACGTAATTTGTTTTCTGTCGGAAATTCCTGACGGATTTGAATTTTCGTCAGTAATTATTCACAGAATTTGGTTTCTACCGGAAATATTTTGACCAAATGTGGATTCCGTCGGAATCTTTCTGACGGAATCCACATTCGGTCGGTAATTACCGACGGATTTGAATTTCCGTCAGAAACTCAATGGTGTTTTCTGGCATACAATCAAAGTCCGTTGGAGACAATCGATGGACTTTTTGGGGCTTTTTTAACATCATTTCCCAGCCTATTCGTTCATTTATTTTTGACATTTTTCTTTCACATATTTATTAAATATAATTTTAGCATATTTAAGTATTAAGATAAATGATAGTAAAAGCACAGTGTTAATATGTATACAAACATGCATATCTCAAAATAAATAAGCTAGTAATAAAAGGAGTTATAAGTAGATAAAACAATTTGTTCATCTGACAAGAGAAGCAAAGTTATTGATAATGTAAAGTATTCTAGTTATGAAAATATTGATAGATTTAGTAAGATGGCATTACATATAATTAAGTCTGGCATCAATTAAAAATGCAATAAAAAGTTGCCAAAAAAAAAACGATTGCAATTACATTCTAAAAGCTAATTTTCATGCTTATCTTGACATTTGAAGGTGGTATTTAGTTTTAATTTACAATGAATATAATATTCGAGTTATAGACAATTAAAGATAAGAGTTTAAGTTAGTATTATTAATTTAATTAGTTAATATATATATATATATATATATATATATACATGTTGGAATGCATCTTGCGGCCAATGTTATTTTTATTATTATTACTACTATTATTATTATTATTCATGTAATTAATTAATATACGTATATTATTAAGGTAGTGTTTGTATCCGTAAAGTGTTATGTTAAGGTTTTTTTGCAAACTAGACGACAAATTAATTGATATACAGCAAGTAAAATTTTGTTTAAAAAATTACAAAGAATTAAAAGTGTTATTAACAATCAACAAACCCTAGATATAAAAATAGAAAATGATATATTTTTTATATCCGTAATTAAAAATAAAAACTAAAGTTAGGGGGAAAAAGAAAAATTAACAACAAACACGAACAGCATCTTCAAAAATCATTATTCTTCATACCAAAATTGGATAAATCATTATCACAGCAGACGCGATTTTTTGTAAGACTTTTCCATTGATTTTGAAGTGACGTTTCCAAAATCTTTTTTTGAAGTTTTAACCTTTTTTTCTCCTCTTTTGGAGAAGCAATCTAGCACAAAAATCTAAGCTCAATTACAATTTATTTATTGGTATAAAAAACTGTAAAACATGAAAAGGTGGGGGACGTAAAGAGCCTTACCTCCCACAATTGAATTACAGGAACAAAATTCAATTTCCCTATTCCAAAGTTTTATCATGCATGCAAGGGAGTACTACTCTCAAAACTACACAATATCTACCTAATTTGAACATATGGAAGACCAAGTTTATCCAATTTACAGGACAATTGGAAAAATAAGCTAGTTTTAGGGATAGTTATGGAAAAATGGCAAAATACTTAAAGCTTTGGAAAAGTGGCAATTTTATTGGGTAAAATTATACATATAGCCTTCTTGCAAAAATGGCAAAAATAATTGGATGGTTGTGATTTTCTATAGTACACCCATATCAATGGCCCAAATTAAAAGATGTGAATAAGTAAATTCAAAGACACAATGGGTATTTTGTTTTGCACAATGGACATTCATGGTTGGAGGGAAACAATGACACAATAGGCATTTATGATTGGAGGGAAACAAAGGAAGCTGGCAAATCATTAAACCCGCCTTCCTGCATTGGCACCCGACGTCAAGAAATTTGTTTCGTAAAAGTAGAATTTTTCTAGCAGTTGATGCGATGTCTTTAAGCTTAAAGTAGTAAAGTAACCCGTAATTATAGAATACTACGTTTAGATTATACAAAAATGTAGAATTTAATTAAATATAGAATTTTCCAGCAATCGACGAGATGATGTTTACGCTTAAAATGGCAAAATAACTTGTAACTATATAATACTATATTGAGATTATACCGAATTGTAAAATTTACTTAAATGTAGAATTTATCTAGCAAGCGATAAGATGTGTTTAAGCCTAAAGGGTTAAAATAATGCGTAATTGTACAGTTCTATATTCATGTTATGACGAATTGTAGAATGTACATAAATGTAGAATTTTTCAAACAATCCAAGTGACGCCATTAAGCTTAAGGTTACCCATTTGGCTATACCGAATTGTAGAATTTAGTTAAATGTAGAATTTTTTAGTAACCGATAATACGTGTTTAAGCTTAAAGGGTTAAAGTAACTCATTATTGTATTATTCTACATTTATATTCTGAAAAATTGTAGAATTTACTTAAATGTAGAATTTTTCTAGCAACCCAAGTAATGTCATTAAGTTCAAAGTAACTCGTAATTGTAGAATAATATATTTTAATTATACCGAATTGTAGAATTTTCTCAGCAACTGACGATATTGTTTAAGCTTAAAGGGTTAAAAGTAACTTGTTATTGTATTATTCTACATTTATGTTATGACGAATTGTAGAATGTATGTAAATTTAGAATTCTTCGAACAACACAAATGATGTCGTTAAGCTTAAGATAACCCGTAATTGTAGAATAATATATTTAGGTTTTACTGAATTGTAGAAGTTAGTTACATGTAGAATTTTTTTAACAGCTGATAATATGTGTTTAAGCTTAAAGGGTTAAAGTAACTCGTTATTGTATAATTCTACATTTATGCTATGAAAAATTGTATAATTTACTTAGGTGTAGAATTTTTCTAGCAATGTCATTAACTTCAAAGTAACTCCTAATTATAGAATAATAGATTTTTTCTACAAAGCGTAGAATACTCATAATGTAGAATACTTGATCAGAAACAAAATGTAGATTTTTTTTCTTTCAACTTATCAAGTTTTTGCAATAAACAAACAATAATCATCATAAATGAAATATAAGTATCAGGAAATATTTCTCCTCAATAATCATAATACATATTACTTATGTAAACGTCCCAAAAAAAAAAAGAAAAAGCAAAATGGGAGGCTAGAAATACATCTAAAAAAAGAAGGTGAAGTTCATAGAATATTTGTTTGCAGAATGGGACCTGTTTGAAGCAAAAAGATCATCAAAATTGTTTCTTTCCTGTGCTCAATATGAATGGAGTTCGTCCAACAGAATTGGAAACAGTCACAACTCCCATGCCGACTTGCAGAATCAGAATCTTGAGCAGCAATTCAGGTCAAGTCTCAATCTCACAATACTATTATCCGAGACATGTTTCAGATTCACCAATGCATCTTTTCAATTTTCAAATCATAGATATGATGGGATTTTCTACCCAAACGAATAATTTCCTCGTCATAACAAAAATTCCACCTTTCCCTCCTAAATTTGACAGCGTCTAGAAGGAAACATGATGACGCAATTTCTTCCATTACAAAAAACATCCAGTAAGACTTTACAATCATACGAAAGCAATTCCATTTAGATAACAACTTTGTTAACGCAAGAGATCCAATTTCAGTTGAGTAGAGGCCAGTCTACACCAAAAGACTTGTGTCAGAACTTGTTCTCACCGTCGATTCAAGATTCCAATGGCAAATCGTTAGAAAATCTCAAATAATTGATACTTAATAATTAAAAAAATTTTAAAAAATAGGCAAAGAAATTCTCGAATTTTCACATCCACAAGCTTTTTTCTGCAAAACCAAACAGTAGAAATTAATCAGTCAAGTGATCGTCGGTTTGAATAGTCTAGAATGATAAGTATGGCGATATGGGCCACACTTGGAGATTTTCCTATGGAGTCTGCTCTCTGCAACACCAATCTGCTTCTAGTTTCCAGCCTCTTGGTCTCTAATCCAAATCCACCTCCTCCAATAAAATCAGCGGACTTTATTTACCTGAGTAGAAACGTGGCTTGGGTCTACAACTATTATCTACAGGAGTAGAAATCGTGATTCGGTGCTGCAACTATTGAGCATCTTCTGCGAACAAGAAAAATAAATAGATGGGTTATTGCCATCAGTTTCTTTTAGCTGGTAGCAATTCTTATGATTGTAGTGTGGCGGGCCAATGATGATTATTCTTTCAGGTGGTGGTGATGTTGCGGCAAGAGATGTCAGAGATTATTTAGAGCACCGATTTGAATGGGGAATGGATTAGGGTTTCACATTTTGAATTCAGATCTAAAAGATAATGATACATTTATGTAATTTGCTATATTAAATAGGGGTATTCCTGTCCATCTAATAATCAATGTCAAATTGTAATTGTAAAGAAAATGCAAGGGTAATTCTATCTAAAATTCTAAAATTTGGCCATGAGTGCAAACGTCAAAATATTTGGCCATTTTTCCAAACACAAGCTCAAAAATGGACATTTCCTCCGATTTCCTCATTTGTAAAGACCTACATGCAGCCTGTTACTCCACTATAGTAGCAGTGAAAGTTCCTTTTCTGGATACCTTAATTAGCATAGCAATCTGCCAATTGATTAGCTTCTCTTCATATATGAGTGAACTTGTGTGTCATTCCTCGTAATGTGTCTTGAATCTGTCCAACCAGATGTTGTACAACCCACAACCCTGATGTATTTCCTATGTTTGTATAAAAATATATATTGTTGGGTTTGTTGCCAAACATAATTCAAAGTTGAAAAGAAAAATAAAAGAAGAAGAGTTCTTGAAGAAGAAGGAATCTAAATCCTAGAAGGCTTTTTCTTGTCTTACAAGTTTATAGGTTCTATAAATATAGGGGTTTTTTTCTTCTTGTATGCACAAGTGGTACAAGTGAGTCGAGGGAAAAATTGATGAGCCTAACACCTTGAAAGTTTTCTTATAACTCTTTGTGGTTTATTCAATGGATAGAAAATTAGGTGTAGTAAAACTCGAGGTGATTTTTCCAATATCACTTGGGCCAAGCCAGAGATTCTTGTGAAGAAAAATAGTAGACTTGCGTCTTGATATTTCTTTTATTCTTTGAGGTTGGGCAAATGGTAGAAATTGGTAGATGCGGTAAAGTTTGTTACATTTTTTTTGTAATAATTGGGGGTTGGATTTTGGTGAGTGAAAATTCTGTAGTTGTAGCGACTTTAATCATAGAGTAGAAAGCTTTGACAGTTTCTAAATTTGTCTTCGTTCTTTTATTTTTCTTGTCTTAATTAAATTCCTTGAATAACAGTCCTGCGGACGTAATTGGGGAATTTGCCTTAATTCCCAACACTAATCACCCTACTAGCAATCATAATTAATCTATCCCCAAATAAACCAAAATACAAGCAAAGGGGTCATCAGTATTATCTAGTGTGACTTGTATTATTGTTCTTGAAGATTTTGGTGTGTCATCGCTAGTGTTATTTAGAGATTATTTGTACCATTATATTATTATAGTGAAAGATTGTTTAGAGTTGGAGTTATTGACATTAAATCTTGTGTTCTTTTATTTTTCACATTGTTTTTTAGTTTTTTTATCTAGTTTTTTTTCACTGCTGTAATGGTCGTGTTCACAAATTTTCTCCCATTATTGAATGCGGTCGAATATGTCATTCAACATATTCAAAGCCTTTGCTAGATATCTTATATTTGCTTGAAGATGAAAGAGGACGCCCTTAGAATTAAGAGAAATGTGGCACCTCACTAGTGGTACTAATGTGTTTAAATATTCAAATAATGAAGAATTAGTAAAAGGATTAATTAGATTTATTTATATATATATATTAAAATAATTTTTATATCTTATCTATACACGTAACGACTTTTTCCATCGAATGATGGGAGATTCCAGGGTTGAATAAGAAGAAGCCAATTATATAGCAATTAGTTTTCCAATCTTTTTATATTATGGCTGACTTTTCTCTTTACACTTGTCGTTAAATACCCGGTAAAATTCTACAAGTACTTAATCTTTCATGCAAGAATATTATTAACCCCATGTGCTCATAGAATCCATACATGTTCATTTTTGCATTTTGGCATGTCTTAATTGACAACTAGCAAACAAACATATATACCTACACAATAATTTTATATGTATTTTTGTTTTGTGAATACTTCGGTCAACCGCATCCCCACCGTAACAAGTCTCAGAGTTATATTTCGGAAGAGAATCATTTTGTTAAGAGTAATTCAAGTATTCTATTTGTTTAAATTGCTTTGTTGAGGGCCGTTTTTACATTTTGCTATTTTTAGCCAAAGTATTAGCCTCAAATCGATGCCTAAGGTATAGGAATTGAATGGTGGGACATAATCGCATATATTAACGAAATGATGTGGGATTTTAAACTTAACATGCCCGAAAAGAAGCGTGCTTGCAAGGTATAGTTCTTCTTTGAATATAACTAGAGTCCCAATCATGGTCCGCTAATAATTTAGTGTTGTAAAAAGTATGATGCGTGAAAAAGTCTTTAATACAAGTCTAAAATAAAGGCATGCATGCTTAAACTACTTCTGCTTCCCCCACTTGCATAGGTAAATATTACGTGTGTAGCCCTACTGTATGGTGGGGCCCACCACCATGTGAGTACACGGGTGATACCTGTGGCGGGTTGGCGAACAAATTTTTGTGCTTAATCGTACTTCAATATACTTCAATATAACACGATAAAGGACAACAAATGCATAAAAAGATGCAGGTCATAGAATACAAACTTTGAGCCTATACGCATGTGATCCTATACACACTTTCTAGAATACGGGCTATTGTATAAGAGAGTACTATATTTACACAACGATCTGTAAAAAGGACGTAGAAGTCCAAGCATGAACTTATTTTCTATTTGAACCCACAAATCCCACTCATTTTGTTAACTTTTTTATTTCTTATTTTTTCGGGAAACATCTCGGCTTGAAAGCTCATTTTTATTAATGTTGATTGAATTATTAATGTTGATGGAAGCATATTCCATGGAGAACTTGAAGATGATCATTATAAAATGTTACCACGACCATACCTCAACTCCACTAGAATTTTAGACTTAAGTCTTCCATTAATGGCCAGAGTGTAACTTCCAAATTACAACTATTTAAATGGCACTTTGGATTTTATAATTTGCCATTTGTTGTCTGCAAGTATGTATAAATAGAGATTCAACCACAAAACATTTATGTGTAACAAACAATTTTATAATATATCTAAGGATCATGGAGAGCAAAAGAATAATTTTCTTGTCTTCTTTGCTTTTTTCTCTTCTGGTAACCACAGCTTATGCTCAGCTGAGAACTGATTTCTACAGAAACATATGTCCTAATGTCGAATCCCTTGTCCGATCGGCAGTCCAACAAAAATTCCAGCAGACTTTCGTCACAGCTCCTGCAACTCTCCGGCTCTTTTTCCATGATTGTTTTGTTCGGGTTCGTTTTTTTTTTTTTTATAGTCAACTCTAAATTTGTTAAGAATATAACTTAGTTCTACTTGAGAGCCCTAAATTTATATATTTCGTTTTAATATGGTATCAGGGCTGTGATGCCTCGGTGCTATTGGCTGATCCCAATGAGAGAGCCGAGAAGGAACACCCCGATAATCTTTCGCTTGCTGGAGATGGCTTCGATACGGTTGTTAAAGCCAAGGCAGCTGTAGATAGCAATCCACAATGCAGGAACAAAGTTTCTTGTGCAGATATTTTGGCACTGGCCACCAGAGATGTGGTTAATTTGGTACAAAAATCTTCTAATTATACAAACTGTATTTTGAAATTTTAATTCTAGTTTAGAATTCTAATAGGATCTATGTTCAGTCTCGTTCATATTTAATAGTGAATAAGTGTTAATGTGTTTACCGCATATGCGATGGCGTCACCTAGGGGAAAAAAATTGTAGACATGTCTACAGAGAGCGTGCAATCATTCGTGTTTTTATGTATATAATTTTTTTTTTTTTCAAATTTATTCTTGCAGGCTGGAGGACCATTTTATCAAGTTGAATTGGGAAGAAGAGATGGAAGAATTTCTACATTGGCTAGTGTTCAACATAACCTTCCAGGGCCAGGCTTTAATTTAGACCAACTTAATGCACTGTTTGCCATACATGGACTTAGCCAGACTGATATGATTGCACTGTCAGGTATTAGACAATTTTTTTTTTTTTTATAAAGCTCGTCTGATAAAGTTCAAGCCTTGACCTTGTTTGTTCACGCTGTGAATTTGCTTGTGCCGAAGTAGGTGTGAAAAAATTTGGAACTTCACCTTAATGTTTCATCACTTTTTATACTTTTCAAAAGATATTATATAAACTTCTTGGTAAAGAAGCATGATAGCAAATAAGTAGATAGTGATGTGACAAACACTGTGCTTATTTCTCAAAATGATCACTGCCTTACAATGAGGTGGGGTCCCCTATATGCGTGCCAACCCTCCATTTGAGGTAGTGTTCATCTTAAGAAATAAGAATGTCACCTAGTATGACAAAGTTTTATGCAAAGATAGTTCTTTAACGATCGCTGTTTTGTTATTTGTAGGTGCGCATACAATTGGATTTTCGCACTGCAACCGCTTCTCAAAGCGCATATACAACTTCAGCCCGAGGAACAGAATCGACCCAACTCTAAATCTCCAATATGCAATGCAGCTAAGGCAAATGTGTCCTTTAAGAGTCGATCCCAGGATCGCGATCAACATGGATCCTACAACACCCCGAACCTTTGACAATGCTTATTACCAAAACCTCCAACGAGGAAGAGGCTTGTTCGTCTCCGATCAAGTGCTATTCACCGACCCCCGGTCTAGGGCTACCGTCAATATGTTTGCATCAAACAATGGAGCTTTTCAACAAGCATTTGTGCAGGCAATGACCAAATTGGGACGTGTTGGAGTCTTGACCGGCAATAATGGTGAAATAAGAGTTGATTGTACTAGGCAAAATTAATTCAGTTATTTGAGTCCAAATTAATCGGATTTGTTAGGTATTTGGATTCAAAAACTTTCATATTTATTTTTATTTTTGGGTTTCTTATTCATGTTTGGTAGAAGGTAGCGTGATTCTGAATAACTAAAGCTGCTTTTTTCTGTAGTTAAATGAATATGGTAAATAAATGTTATAATGCATTCTTTGTTAAATGCGCTGTAAGCTGACTTCATAATATATATTTAAATGTTGAGTAATGTTATACCTCTTTGTTAGTTCACTGATCGACAGTTTTGCTCTATAAAAATCAAAATCTCAAACAACTCAAATGCCTTAATTAACAGTTCTACACTCCTTGTTAATATACAACCATTGAACTAATAATTGATAAGTTTATCATTATTGTTGAAATGTTTGTTATGTACCAGAATTTTATCTGTTCTATTTTCTATTTTCAGACGGTTTTTTGAGCTTTCAATTTATCAAAATGTTAAACCTAGCCTGCTTTCATGCTTTTAAAAATGCATTTCCAATAAGGTTAATTTCACAAATCGTCCTCAACATTCGAGTTAAGAATCGATTTGAGTCCTCAATCTTTCAATAATTCACTTGATAAGTCATTTTTGATGGATTCCGTCAATATTATCACTAACATTCTAATAAAATTACTCTTCCGATCTCCCTCTATTTTTTTAATTTTGAAAAGAAAATATTTAAAATTATAAAAAAAATATTAAAAAAATAAAACACCCTCCCCTCCCCTCCCCTTCCAAGGGCCGTTGGAAGCAACAAATAGGAGGATTCACCCCCTTTTTGGCAGCTGAAAATGATAGCAATGGTAGCAAAATTACTTCAATTTTACTACTGTTTCCGATAACAAAAGTGCTGCCAAAAATAGCAGTAGTTTTGACAGCACTTTTGCCCGCCAAAGGGGGGTAAATCCCCCATTTGCTGCAATGGGGGGATTCACCCACCCTCTCTTTTGCCGCTAGAAAAGGAAATAGCCTCACCTCTCATTTTTGGCCGCCTGAAACGGTAGCATTCCAACGGCCATTTCCCAAAAGAGATGCGGTGGGGTGTGTGGGTTTGGAATTTTTTTTTTAATTTTGTATTATTTTTAATATTTTTAAATCTTTTGTTTTAAATAAAAGAGTTAAGGGGTATAACGGTAATTTTATTAAAAAGTTAACAGCATTATTAACAGAATCCCTCAAAAAAGACCTGACTTGCGAATTTATAAAAGGTTAGAGACCCAGCCAATTCTTAATTCAAATATTGAAGATGATTTGTGAAATTAACCCTTTTCAATATTACAGTGGGGGTCGAAAAAATTGTGAAGAAAACTCAAAATGAAAATTTTGTTGTTTTGTGTATTTTCAATATAAAACGCTGAAAATACGTGAAACAAGGGGAAAGGTCATTCTTTATTTTCTTAAGTTACACGTGGAACACAAAATAGAAAATAAATTCAAAACTAAAAACCTCTTCATCACGAGCCAGACGATCCATATCCGGTGGCCATTCTTACAGAGGGGTGGGGTAGGGTAGGGTAGGGTGGGTGGCAGGTGGGGTGTTTTCTCTTTTTTTTTTTAATTTTTTATCATTTTCTAATCATTTTAAATCTTTTTTAATATTTAATTTAAGGGCGATAGTTTTATCGGTAAATTAACAGTAATATTGATAAAATCCATAAAAAATGACCTTTCCTATTAATTTATGAAATGCTGAGGACACAACAAGTCCAACAATAACGCTAGAGACTCATTCGATACTAAACTCAAATGTTATGGATGATGAAATTAACCCTTCTACAATTTATATATATGAATCCCCTTATTTTTGCAATATCTCAATACTCACCTGATTTAAGCAATATTAGATACTAATATGTTGTATTTATTTAAAAACTCTATCAATGATTAGCACCGGTTTGTAAAATTTAGAAGTAATTTTCTAGGAAAATAAAATTTATAATTTATATATTAATTAAATTAAAGGAACTGCGGTAAGTTTGTACCGCAGTTTTCCCAGCAAAAACTCTGTTGGTAAGGTCTTTTTTGATATTTTGTTTTATATTGCGGTAATTTGCTTGCTATTCTGGATTTTTCAATTTTTTAAAAAATTTTTTATTCACTTTTGTATTATGCCATTTAACATTTTGAAATAAGATTCAATGTTAAATTTAATAACTAATAGATAATTGTCATCATTTAATTGTTTAAATTATAGATAAATTCAATTATCCAATTGTCTAACATATTTTTAAATTTACAGTTTATAATTAATAGAAATAATAGAAAGTAAACATATATATCATTAGTTTAAGTTAATTGAAAATTATAATTATAATTTTTTCTTAATTTTTAAGACTAGTTCATATATGATTGCTTTTATGTATCACTAATTCATATAATCTTCATGTCATCTAATTTTATTGGGTCGAATAAAAAATATTTCCAGAGTATATGACACCGCTCAATTAGCAATTATTCCGTATAGTGTCATTTATCTAAATTAGTGTAAATAAACAAAATGATATTTATTTGCGTTGACGATAACAATCAGATTAAAATTGTTGTAAATTATAATTACTTTAAAATGACAAGTAAAAAATTAATTAATGTTTGATTGATGTTAAAAATTAATTATTTCTTATTGAGTAACGTAACCTTATAAGATTTTACCATACCAAATATATATATATATGTAATTTCATATTATTTATCTTTTTAAATAATTTGATATGTATTCTTTCTGTGCAATGTACGGTTGAAAATCTGTGGTTACAAATACAAGAGGAAATCGCACAAAATAAAATCTTTTTTTTTTTCGGCACAATATTTAATTTTGGGGAACTTTAAAGAGTGGCATTCGTATAAATTTAAACTCAGAACATTGTCCTGAAAAAAGGGTATTCTTTACAACTTGAGTTATCAGCTTTGATTTATATATCCTCCTTTTTGTTGACATTGATGAAAAGCTATTGTGTTTACTTGTCAATTCAATCGATCAAAAAATTTAAAATTAAAAGGTTGTCAATTTAAAAATTCTATTTATAGAGTTAACTTACTATTTGGCGATATATACGATATTAAAGGTGCTTATAAATCATTCATTTATTTTTCATATATGAAGAACAAATATTTTATACTTCATAAAATTATATATTGAAAATTTTATTTTTATCAACTGATATAAATCAGTATTCTATATATATAACTAATAACTTCATATTTGAAATAAATCAAACAATAATTTCAGACAATAATAATTGTAAAACTAAAAATAAAAATACGTATGAATTAAGTTTAAAAAAAGTACATACTATAAAACTATTCTCAGGAGCCATATTATTATTATTAGTAGATTTTTCACCACGTCCGTTGCACAAACATAACAATAAAAATTAAAAAAAAAATAGAATAGAAAAGAAAGATGACGTCCCTATCGTTTTCCCAGTATAATACTAAACTTAGATTTTCTTTTTTTTTTGGTTATTGAGGGAAGAAAGCTTTATTTTGATTGTATTTCTAACTATTTATAATTAAAAAATAAATATTAAAATAATTATACTTCAAAAAGAAGATAATATAGAATTAGCAATCAATTTTCTGTTAAATTTTTACAAAATATAATATAAGTATAATTAATTAATTTCCACGAAAACAACAATTTTCTACTGAAATTCCACAAAATATAATATAAGTATGATTAATTAATTTCCACAAAAACAACAGTGGCAATGTACAATTTATACAACTATATTTATTTTCCAAAAAAAACCAATCAATCCTTCCCCCCAAAAAAAAGATCAATCAGACTATAGTCCGTCAAATTTAGCTTTTTATAGATTTAAAATATGTAAAGTAGATAAATTCGAGAATTGTTGAAGCATGCTTTAAAAAAAATTCAAATGTTCATTATAATATTTCTAGAAAGAATAGTATGTGGCACAGAGAGAGAGAGAGAGAGATCAATTTATAATTTTAATTCATATATAAAATAATCAATTGTGGATAGAGGGGTGGAAAAAATAAAATAAAACAAAATGTCAAAACAAAGGAAAAAAATTTCCCACGACACAAATGGTAGAAAGGTAATCCAAACTAAAAGTACAATTCAAGTCCAAACACAACACGACAGCCAATTGAAATCTTCAGTTAGAAACCTAAAATTAAAAATCAAGAAAATGACATATTTAATTTTTTAATTTTAGGTCAAGTCAAGGGATTAATTAAAAAAATATAAAAAAATTAATTCAAATATTCTAAAAAAAAAAATCAAATAAAAAATTAGAAGATAAAGAGTTAAGAAAAAAATCTTACATTAGAAACCTAAAAGAAGAAATCACAAAAGTGATTAAGGAAATAAAAAGAAAATTAATTCAAATCAACAATCAAAGATAAGGGAATAGAAATATCAGAAGATCTGAAATTCTATAGGAAGATTGAGGCCATAATCAGATGAATACTCGAGGATAAGGCACAAAGTGGAGAAATTAAGGAAATTTGAATCCAACACAAACATAACTATAGAAATTAGATAATTAATTGAATCAGTATAAATTTTGAAAAAGAAAAGATAAGGAATATGCGGTGAAGAAGATAATTTATTCACAGATGATGTCATTAGTGACGTCATAGAATTCTTATGAAGCCAGATAATTAGCTGGAAAAATCATGCCAGATAAACTTCTCTTATTAATAATATATAGATTATTATAAAAAGGCCCGTTATTACTGACCAAAACTTTTCAATAGTAAATTTCCGACGACATATTTCTATCCTAACTTTCCAAAGGAAGAATACCTTCAATATGAGAATGAAATAACTTGTTTGGATCCTCACTCACTACTCACTAAGCTATAGCGTGTTATGAAATTAAAGAAACTAAAGACTATATACTAAGAATATCCCAGAGGAGAAGGAAATAAGAGGGGGAATTTTTAATCTATATATACATATATAAGAGAAGTGTAGCCTTTCCCGCTCATTTTATGGCTCTATAAAATTTTTGGCTCTATAAGATTTCTGATGATATTATTTAATTCATTTTTTTGTATTTTTTAACTCTTTTTTTTTGGGAAATTGGTACACTAATTTATCAAATGATATTCACTTTTCCTTTTATTAATTCATATCCACTCATCAATTCACGGTATTTTCTTTAGCCAACTATTTTGAATTAAGAATCTGTCACTTATCAAATCAAACATGAAATTAAGTGGAGTTCTATTTCAAAAAAAAAGTAAATAGTAATCTTTATAATTCGAAAACATATGCATAGTACGTCTCTAAATGAATAAATTTTTAAAAATCTGTAAATTTATTGTAAATTTCAATTTTTAATAATTTTTAAAGAAATTTTTATATTCTTATTGTAGTACACTAATCAAATTTGATTTTTTTTAAATTATAGTACTCCAATTTGCCAATTCTATAATTAATATAAATTGAAACTTTTTGATAATTTTTCATGGAATAAAAATTTCAGTTTGTAGTTTCAGATATGGTCTTACTGTATCAAAAAAAAGAAAAAGGAATCAACTGGAACAAAAAGTGTTACGACAAAAAAATTTAAATATAATAAAATGGTTATAAAAATTTATGCTTTTAATGCTAATATGACTCAACTGACTGTATTAATAATTTATATGAATTTTTGTATAAAAATTCATTGACATTTGTTATTAGAGTAATTCTATGCAGAGATGTTTATCTTACATGAATAACTGATATTGGTTCACCTCCCTCCCCCTACATCCAATGTTTAAAAAAAAAAGAATTAACTAGTGCAAAAAGTGTTACTGACAAATAATCAAAATATGATATAATGGTTATAAAAGTTTATGTCCCATAATACTCATATATGAATCAACTGGCTGTATTAATAATTTATTAAATTTTCGTATAAAAATTTATTGACATTTGTTATTAGAATAATTCTAGGTAGACGTGTTTATATAATATGAATAATTGATTTTTGTTAGTAGGCAAATATGAATTGATTGTTTATATGCAAGTAGTGAACTTGAAAGCCTACAAGCATTCAATGTATGGTTGACAACTAAATATATCATTTTTCATGTCAGATAAATATGTCTCCTTAGAATTACTACGGTTATTATTACTTTTAGATCTCATGCAACGCACGGATGAGAATTCTAGTACTGACTAATGATAAAAACTAAGCATACAAGTACCCCTATTTATAGATTAATGAGAGGACCAAACGGTCATGACAAAATGTTATATCATAATCACATTTTACTACTTGATTGACCATCTGCATTTACGTTTATCTACTTGCATTGCCTTCTGGTAATCCACTTGCATGTTTGTGACCAATTGCAAATTATAATTTACTTGCATTGTGAACACGGTAAATTCATTGCATCTAGTAGTCATCCACACATTGATCAAAATGATGAATAGTCATGATCTCCCATCATACGCCTAATAAGATTATTCCGCCAGACGCACAGGTTACAGGAGATCTCAGTAGACGTATGAATTCATAAATGCATAGATTTTTTTTTTTTTCGTTTTTCCCTCTCTATTAGTTAGTTAGTACGATAACCTGCACAACAAAATCTATAAATATATATATAGAAGTAGAGTTTGTCTGACTCAATTTGATTGTCGGACACAATTAGAAATACCCATTGTTTCGCTTTTTTAAAAAACCAACTTGCTGATGTCATTATTCTATTATTATACTTTTCCTTATTGTTATATTTTTCCTTTTAATTATTTAATTTAATATTTTCATTTTAGGACTCTATCTAAATATTAATTTAATATTTTTATTTTAGAAATCTATCTATATATTATATTTTAGTTAAATATATCTCATATTTACATAATGGATTTCAATTTTACTATGTCCGATTGTATAATCTATATATATAAGCAGAGTTTCTCTGACTCAATTTGATTGTCAGACACAATTTAGAAATAATTTTCCTACTCATTATTTGACTTCTTTAAAAAACCAACTTGCTAACATCATCTATTATTATACTTTTCCTTGTTATTATATTTTTCCTTTTAATTATTTAATTTAATATTTTTAGTTTGGGATTCTATCTACATATTAATTTAATATTATTATTTTAGAACTCTATCTATATATTATATTTTAGTTAGATATATCTCATATTTGCATAATAGATTTCAATTTTACTATGTCTGATTGTATAATTTCATAATTTTATGTTATCCTATTATATTGTATTTTACCTTCTCAAGATAATATGTCCATGAAATCATATCTATATCATATCATATATAATATATAATACAGAGTTTTCAATTGAATTTGGATTCTCAATTGCAATTTTCCCACCCATAATTTTGTTGATCTCATTATGATGTTGCAAAATGATTTGAGCATAGTTATCTTGATATTGCACAATGATTTGAGTTAGATTACTACCTCTACAGATGGTACCCCAATTGGTTTTATTTTCTTATTTTATTTATTTAATTTATGAAAGCATAGTAATTCTCATAATAATGAGTAATTGAAACTAATACTCCGTCAATTGTTTCACAGAGTGATCTGCAAAATATTACTAGAATAATCATAAAATTCTTCTTTGCCCTTAAAGACGCATCTTTCTCGAGAATTACTATGCTTTCATATACTTTTCCGTTATCCCTTCAATCTTCAATCTTCCTATAATTTTTAAAATTCATTCCATAATTCCTCCCGTTCTAAAATAACAAAATTTCATAATTTTCAAATTTTCATTTCTTAGAGTCCTTGAATATATAGAAACCAAACCCAAAAAAAAATCACTTTTCTATTATCACTATTTATATATTATTTTCACTAGAATTCTCACCCGTGTGTTGCACGGAACTCTAAAAGTAATAATAAAAAAATTTATTTTAGTTTATACAAAAATTTAATAAATTACTAATGCAGCTAATTGAATCATATATTAGCATTATTTTTTACACCATTTAATTCTATATAATTAAAAATTAATTGAGATGATTCAAAAAAAAGTAAAATGTTTAATAGAAATTATTGAATAACTAGTACAGTATAACCGTATGAACCTAAAGTCCATTGCTCACACAAATAATCCGACCCCAAATGTACCAAGGCTATATTTAAAACGACAAACTAAAATTTTTGTTCTATAAGAAATTATCAAAAAATTCCAATTTAATTACACAATCGACAAATTAGAGTACTATAATTTTAAAAAGAAATCAGATCGGAAGAGCGTCGTGTGCAATAATCATATAAAAAGTTCTTCAAAAATCATTAAAAATTAAAATTTACAATTAAGGTTTACTGATACAGATTTTCAGAAATTTGTTGGCTTAGAGACTTGCTATTCATATGTTTTATTTTAAATATATCACTACTATACAAAAGTGTGAGAATCGCCAAAAGTACTACTGTCATTCCAAAAATGCCCCTGATAGTGCTGTATGTGGATTTGGAAGTCGCGCCACTTCTAATTAGCTTTGTACACTTCTCTGGAAGCTCTTCTCCTCAGCCTCAAGTGTGCCCTCCAATTGCCAGGAAATTCATTATAGCTTTGCTCATTTTGTCCACTAATAATGTTTTCTGTGCGCTCTGTCCTCTCCGCCTGCTACTTGATAATGCTCTATTCTACGTTTGATTGGGATGCACTTTACGGCAAGAAATCGATTTTTTCTCTCCATTGTGAGTTGATTAAGTTCTTGTTCGTTGTTTTTCTTTTTGTTCCTTCTTTTGCCTGTGTTGGTGGGTCCGATTGGGTTTCGATTAGTTTATTTTTATTTTTTTTTTCTTTTGCCTTTCATTGATTTTAGTGTTTTGGTTTGATTTTCTTATTTTAGATGAGTGTGACTGCCTTTATAAATTAATTTGTTAAATATGATGGGTCTATTTCAGTTTTGATTCCATTAGTAATAAGTTCTTTTTTGTATTTCCTGTTCTCCTTCTCCTTTTCGGCCCCCAAGTTCACTATTAACAAAGATTAGGCTTTTGTAGTGTAAATTTTCCTCCAAAAACTCTTGAAACCAAGAAAGTTAGAAAAAAAGACAGAAAGTGATGAAAGAAAACATTTTTTGACTATTTTGTAGTAGAAAGATAGTTTATATAATATAAAAGCAGAAATATAAAGATAAATTCATTATTGAAATGTTTCTTTTTAATCCTTCGTATATATTGTAGATATAGAATATACATGCTCATTTTCAGTTTCCATCCTTTCCATACAGGGGTTCATTGAAGATTTACATGTAGTAATTCATTGATATACAACAAAGTATGATTTCGTTGTCCTTAAATGCACATTCACGTTTTAAAATTGGAAGAGCCGTAATTTACATTGGGCCTTCACGGGCCTAATTGTGTTTGAAAGGGCCATAGTCCGTATTGGGCCTCTATGAGCCTAACGATGTGAATAGCCTTTACATTCAAAAAAGAGCCCTAGCCCATCTATTTTTTATGTCGAGCCCATCAAAAAGGCTCAGGTACAATCTGTCTATAAATATATACTATTCATGTGCACATTCTCCAAGACTTTTTTAATTTAAATTTACTTACGTCACGCATTTTATCTCTTAGACCTCCCTTACTCTCACATTGGAGGGGTTTCGGAGGTACGCCTCCCCATCTTCTTTTGCAGGAACTAGGGAGTTTGAACAGAGGCTTGGACTTGCGGAATTTATTCATAAGGGCGAATCCGACTTCGTCATTTGGCGCCGTCTGTGGGGACTCGTGCTTGCATGATTACCACCCGCAACAGTATATTACGCTTGGAAAGCGAAGAGGCAGCTCGAAGACTACCATCGACTATGTCTGGACCCCCGAATATAGTTGACCCTCCCTTGGAAGCCGGGCAGGTGCCGCCCAATGAGACTCAACCCCCTGCTGGGCCTACGGTAGAATATTTGCAGTGACAAGTCGATGAGCTATGCCAACTCCTTTAGAGGTCTGTCCCGACCTCCGGGTCTGTACCAAGTCCCCTGACGAGTCATGAGAGAAGGCAAGATAACGGTGCGGGACCATCCCAAGTGGATATGCCAGCCTCAGAGACACAATCCTCTGGGAATAACATACAGCAAGCGGAGATTGGTAAGACTATGATGATGTCCATGGAGGCCATTAATCAGATCATACAGCAAGGAATAGCTGAGAATATTTGCAGTGACAAGTCGATGAGCTATGCCAACTCCTTTAGAGGTCTGTCCCGACCTCCGGGTCTGTACCAAGTCCCCTGACGAGTCATGAGAGAAGGCAAGATAACGGTGCGGGACCATCCCAAGTGGATATGCCAGCCTCAGAGACACAATCCTCTGGGAATAACATACAGCAAGCGGAGATTGGTAAGACTATGATGATGTCCATGGAGGCCATTAATCAGATCATACAGCAAGGAATAGCTGAGAATATTTGCAGTGACAAGTCGATGAGCTATGCCAACTCCTTTAGAGGTCTGTCCCGACCTCCGGGTCTGTACCAAGTCCCCTGACGAGTCATGAGAGAAGGCAAGATAACGGTGCGGGACCATCCCAAGTGGATATGCCAGCCTCAGAGACACAATCCTCTGGGAATAACATACAGCAAGCGGAGATTGGTAAGACTATGATGATGTCCATGGAGGCCATTAATCAGATCATACAGCAAGGAATAGCTGAAAGACTTAGACAAAGAACAGTTTCCACGACTTCATTCAGTAGAAGGTCTGCTTTCACGACTGCAGTGCGTTCCTTTCCTCTTCCGGATAATTTCAAATATCCTCGAATGAAAGAATATGACGGCACAGGCGACCCTAATAACCACTTGAACACATACATCGATATAATGGATATGCAAAACGCTCCTGACCCCTTATTGTACAAAGTGTTTCCCCAAACATTGACGGGGCCGGCCAGGGACTGGTACGCAACATTGCCGAAAGGATCTATTGGACCTGGTAGAGCGGTTTTTGACTTTCTTCGCTAGTAGCAAGAGCATCAAGAAAACGGCCGCAACCCTCATACAGATGAAACAGCAAGAAGGAGAATTACTGTGGTAGTTCATGAGTCGCTTTAATGGGGAGCGACTACAGGTGCCCGACCTGTATATAACAGCAGCTTTGTCTGCTATCATGCAGGAAGTAAATTGCACAGAGTTCAAGAAATCCTTATCGAAGAACCCGCCGCAGGGAGCTAACGACCTTTTGAGAAGGGCGGAAAAATACATCAACATGGAGGAGACCCTATTCCCGGCAATAACCACTTGTCCTGCAGACAAGAGGGCCCAAACTATGTGGAAAGGCCCGACCAAAAAGGGCTAGAACAGACAAGGATAGTCGATCATGGCAACGAAAACATGAGGATACGATAGTGGATCGATCTACTCCCCTTAATACCTCTCGATCTAGAATACTGATGGAGATCAAGGATAAATATGATCTTCGGTGGCCGAAACATGTGGAAGCCCGCATTACTGGAAATAATAGGGATAAATACTGTGAATTCCATAAAAGTCAGGGGCACACCACAGAAGAGTGCCGGAATTTGAAAGAAGAAATTGAGAACTTAATCAGGATGGGACATCTGAAAAACTTCATGAAAACTGATAAACCGGAACGGGAGAATGAGATCGAAAGGTTGGAGCAAAAACCATCGACGGGGAGCTCAGGGGCTGGTACTGCGGGCACCATAAACATAATATCAGGAGGGATGGCATCTGGGGGTGATACCGGGGTGTCAAGGAAAAGTTATGCTCGGTCCTTGCAGCAACGGGTAGCAGTATTTTCAGTTCAGAGAGTAAGCTATGAGCAAGAGATCACTTTTGGCCCAGGTGACTTATTGGGGGTAGCTCAACCCAATGGTGACACCATGGTCATCATGGAGGTAATAACTTTAGGAATGTCCTTTCCCTTAAAGCATTTCAACAGATGGGACTTCCGTTGGATCGTCTGCTCTCTGTCCGGATGCCCCTACAGAGGTTTGGTGGAGGAGTCGTGCAGCCTACTGGCATGATAGAGCTACCAATAACTTTGGGAAAAAAGGGCGATCAAGTCACCAGAATGGGCACCTTTCAAGTTGTAAACACGCCCTTGGCATATAATACGATACTGGGACGCCCCTTCCTCAATAGCTTGCAAGCCTCGTGTCTACCTTCCATCTCACGACGAAGTTCCCCTCGCCAACAGGGGTGGTGTCAGTGCGTGGAGATCAGGCAGCGGCTAGACAATGTTATCTCAACAGTATCAGAAACCCACCAGGGTCATGAACTTGGGCATGGGAAAAGAGATCAGGATGTCGGCTTTTGAAGAACTCGTTCAGATTGAGCTAGTGAAGGGCCGATATTTTTCAATGGGAAAGCATTTATCTCCTGATCTTCAGATGAGGCTCACAGAATGCATCAGGCAGAACTCGGATGTTTTTAAGTGTGATAGCAAAGAAATGCCGGGAATAGTTCGCGAGTTAGTAGAGCACAGGCTGAATGTCCTTCCTGGGAGCAAGCCGGTCTTCCGATCTAGACGTCAATTCACCCTATCTCGACTGGAGGTAATTCAGGAAGAAGTTGCAAAATTGGTTAAGGCCAGTTTTATCAGAGAGGTGTAGTACCCCGATTGGTTGGCGAATGTTGTCCTGGTACCCAAACCAAATGAGAAATGGAGGATGTGCAGATCGGAAGATCTTAACAGGGCGTGCCCGAAAGAAAGCTACCCGCTGCCCCGAATAGATCATCTTGTAGACTCAACTATAGGATATGGGCTTTACAGTTTTCTGGATGCTTTCTCTGGATACCACCAAATAAAAATGGCTAAGAAGGATGCCTAGAAAACCTCATTTGTGGCCAATGAGGACATTTACTGCTACGATGTCATGCCTTTCGGATTGAAGAATGCTGGGCCGACATATCAGAGAATGGTCAATAAGGTCTTTGCTGGAGAGATCGGGAACACGATTGAAGTGTATGTGATGACATGGTAGTCAAGAGTATGAATAGAGATCGGCATGTCAGTGATATAGAAGGAATCTTCACTACCTTAAGGAAATACAGAATCTGGCTGAACCCGGCAAAATGTGTTTTTGGAGTGGCCTCGGAAACATTTCTTAGATTCATGATAACGCACAAGGGGATAGAGGCAAACCTGGACAAGATCGCAGTGCTTGTAAATATGGAATCACCGAGAAACTTGAAAGAGGTACAGCGGCTCACGGGTCGGATTGCAGCACTAGGTCGGTTTATGTCAAAATCCGTTGACAGATGCCTGCCATTTTTCTGAACGATCAGAGAGCGGGCTGCGTTCTCTAGGGACGACAAATGTGAGGCTTCTTTTCAGGAGCTGAAAGAATATTTGGGAACCCCACCAATATTATCATGGCCTCTACCAAATAAACAGCTTTTCAGTCTCCGAACATGCGGTAAGTGTGGTGTTGGTCAGAGAGGAGAACGGTGATCAGAGGGCGGTTTACTACACCAGTAAAGTTTTGACAGTGGTTGAGCAGAGATACTGTTTAGCAGAGCAAATGGCCCTTGCACTAGTAGTTGCCTCACGAAAGTTTAGACCTTACTTTCAGGCCCACACGATCCATGTATTGACTAATCAGCCCCTAAAGCAAATATTACAGAAGCCAAGTGTAGAGGGCCAGTTATTAAAATGGGCAGTGGAACTCAGTGAATATGACATTGAGTACAAAAGTCGACCTGCGATAAAGGCTCAAGTCCTGGCAGATTTTGTAGTGGAATTAAGCCCAAGGTCTCCCCACACAGAAGAGAACACCACGAGTGGCGCCGAAGGATGGGCTCTCTTTTTAGATGGGTCGTCTAACTCCGCAAGCGCAGGAGTGGGCATCATATTACAGAAAAACACAGGCACGATGGAAGTACAGTGTGCGATCAGATTTGGGTTCAAAGCAACAAACAATCAAGCAGAATATGAGGCTGTGATCATTAGGTTACAGACAGCATTACAACTTGGGGTCGAGAACATTATGGTATACAATGATTTCCAGTTGGTCGTTGAGCAGATTGAGGGTACTTATGATACAAAGGGAGAAATTATGACTTTGTATCGCATGGAAGTGGCAGGCCTTCGCTGGAAGTTCAGATCTTGCGAAATCATAAAGGTACCCAGATCCCAGAATTCTAGAGCTGAGGCGTTATCTCAGCTGGTATTCTTGAACAGTAATGGGATAGAAAGAACAGTATTCTTGAAGACTGTTCACGAACCCTATATCATGATGAAAGAGTATATGGGAGAAATTCAATCAGGGCAAATAGAATCTACGTGGCTCGACCCAATCAGAATGTTCCTTGAAAATGGGAGTTTGCCTGTAGATAGAGAGGAAAGTAAAAATATTAGAAGACGGGCTGCCTCCTACCTCATCGTAGATGGGGTATTGTACAAAAGAGGATTTTCCCTACCTTATCTAAGATGCCTCACCCTGCGAGAAGCGAATAATGCGATGCAAGAAGTACATGAATGGGCTTGTGGAGGACATCAGGGCGGTAGAACTTTAGCAGCAAAACTGGTATGATGTGGGTATTTCTGGCCGAGAAGGAAGAAAGATGTAGTAAGTTTTGTATAGAGATGGGAGAGATGTCAGATCTGTTTGGAAACAACATCACACGACCCCCAACACGTTTGTCCCCCGTTGAAAATCTGGCACCTTTTGAATAGTGAGGAGTGGACATTCTCGGTCCATTCTTGAAGGGTAAAGGTCAAATGCAATTCTTGGCTGTGGCAGTGGAATACTTCACCAAGTGGATAGAGACATGTCCTTAGCCACCATAACGGCCCAGGGGATAGAAAACTTTTTGTGGAAATCAGTCATATGTCGATTCGGGCTTCCCAAAATCTTCATAACTGATAATGGGCCGCACTTTGAATGCCAATCCTTCAAAGATTTATGGCAGGTGGTAAATTGAGCGTCGTTTAACATCTGTGGCACATCCACAGAATAATGGCCTTGCCGAGCTGGCAAATAAGCTTATTCTTAGTGACCTCAGGAAATGACTGGAAAACGCGAAAGAAGACTGGCCTGAGTACCTACCAGCTATTCTGTGGACTTGCCGAACCACTCATAAAACCTCCTCCGATGAAACGCCCTTCATGCTAGCCTTTGGCATGGAAGCCCGATTGCCAATTGAAGTTTCCTTACCGAGCTATCGGGAAAAACATGGTGACCCAATAGGGTCAAGGGTGAGGCTCGACCCATTGGAAGAAGTACGGGATCAGGCTGAGTTGAGGATGGCAAACTATCGTCAGGCACTAGGGAGATACTTTAATGGAAACGTGCGCCTCAGAGAGTTTAGGGTCGGTGACCTGGTGCTGAGGAAAGCCGAGGCCGCAGGGCATCACAAAGGTAAGCTAGACCCCACTTGGGAAGGACCTTTTGAAACACTAAGAAAAGTACGGCCTGGGACATATAGCCTGAGAGACATACAACCTTATCTTTGTCCCAATTTTTTGTTGTTCTCTATGTACTTTGTAGGGTACTCTTTTCGCTCTTCCGATCTCCCCAAGAGGGTTTTACCAATGAAGGTTTTAATAAGGCCCGTTAAAAAAAACAAAGAAAAAAAAGGGGATTGCTCAATGAATGTTGTGACTATCGACCCCGAGGCACCAAGATTAGAGCGAATAAAAATAGCCTAATCGCGCGACCCTTCAACAATAAGAGTGAATAAAAGTAGTCTAATTGAAGAGTTCCCGAATACAAGTACGGAGCACGACCCCAAGGCATTAAGATTAGAGCAAATAAAAATAGCCTAATCACGCGACCCTTCGACAACTAGAGCGAATAAAAGTAACCTAATTGAAGAGTTCCCGAATACAAGCACGGAGCACAACCCCAGGGCGCCAAGATTAGAGCTAATAAAAGTAGCCTAATCACGCGACCCTTCCACAATTAGAGCGAATAAAAATAGCTTAATTAAAGAGTTCCCGAATGCAAGTACGGAGCACGACCCCGGGGCGCTAAAATTAGAGCGAATAAAAATAGCCTAATCGCGTGACCCTTCGACAATTAGAGTGAATAAAAGTAGCCTAATTGAAGAGTTCCCGAATACAAGTACGAAGCACGGCCGAGGGCTCTAAGATTAGAGTGAATAAAAGTAACCTAATCGCACGACCCTTCGACAATTAGAGCGACCCTTCGACAATTAGAGCGAATAAAAGTAGCCTAATTGAAAAGTTCCCAAATATAAGTACGGAGCACTACCCCAGGGCGCTAAGATTAGAGCGAATAAAAGAGCCTAATTGAAGGGTAAATGTACGGAATTCGATCTCGTATCACAGAAAGCTAGACCGTACGGGAAAAAAGCTGGCAAATTTAGAATTCAAATATCTCATTTCATTTCACTGGCAACATGTGTTCTTACAACAATGCCCAACCCATAGGATTACAAAAAAAAAAAAAAAAAGAGGTTAAGGGAAAGGGGCCGGACAAACAAAAGTTGGCTTCATCTCCACACGATAGTAGCGCGCGGCCTTAGCGTCGTCCCTCGTTCGACCTTTGTAAACAACGCTAAGTCAGCCTTTCACTCCCTCGACCGGTGCTAGCACACCGTACTCAGCAACCGACTCACACACTCAGCAAAAATGCACCCGACATTAGCTAGGAACGCTAACCATTCTATATACACTTGTAGAACGATGTTACAATGGTTGGTGGACTCTACACTTGCCTCCCTCCAAGGCCCCAAGGCTCTCTCTACACTTGCTTGCAACCAATGAGGCCCTCACCTTTAGCCTATTTATAGGATCCCACCTCCTCAACGGACGGTTGAGATTGTTTCAATCCTACGGCTACGGTTCATCAACCGGAACTTTCTACCACACTCTACAATTATTTACAAATATCCATACAGGGCCGAAACGTTCTAGACCCAACTAGAACAGCCCGGTCCATCTACCGGCTTCCACACCGTCCCAAAACGTTCTGCCACGTTCCAGAACGTTCCGCAATGTTCTGGTCTTCCATCCACCCAGAACGTCCCCCAACGTTCTAGTCTTCTCCATCTCTTCCGGAACCTTCCAGCCAGCCCCAGAACCTCCTAGAATGCCGACCCGTCTACAAGCGTCCCGCACCATTCTAGAGGCTTCCTGCAACGCTCGACCCCCAATCCTTCCAGAACGCATTCCGTCCAGCACATCCTTCAACCTTCCGGATCCTTCCGCGTCCTTCCGGGTCTACCATCCTCGCGGCTATCCTTCACGGCCCTGCCTGCACGTCCCCTTCCGTGCTGCACCGGTGCTCTCGGTCTTCACTCGGCCATGCCTGCTTGCCTTTCTCCATGCCATCCCGCACCACGTTTGTGCCTCGGTCATGTCCTCGTGCAGCCATTCTAGTGGCCAACCCTCTCGGCCATGCAAGCACGTTCCCTCTCGTGCACGGCTTCTACGTCGGGGCCCTCTTCGGCCTTACCCATGTGCTCCCCTCTCAGCCCTCTCAAGCAACCCTCGTGCGCCTCGGCCTCTCCCACGACCAACCTCGCCCAACGTGTCACATGCTGGGCGTGACATTAGTCTAATAACTCCATGTCCTCGTTTTCGCCCTCATCTGCTTCCTCATCCTTTGTGTCAGGATGGTTGAACTGGTCAAGGTCAAAGCCTTCCGTCCCCTCTGGAAAGCTCATCATGGGAGAGGTATCAAGCTCGGAAGCATGCATCTCACCAGGCTTGGCACTCTCTAATGCCGCGACCGTACATCTCCAATGTATAATTCCCTTTGGCCATTTTGAATTCTTCTGAAGCCTTAAAATTCTCCATGGCCTCCTCTCAATCCTTCAACCTCTGCCTTGTAACCTCCTGAAGTTTACCCTCCTTGGTTAGCAGTAAGGACTTCAGCCACGGCAACTCCTCCTCCTGTCCTTCTTTCTCTGCTTCTATTGCGGCCTTCTCTTTTTCAGCCTTCATGGCCCTGGCCGAGTGATACTGCACGGTCTGCTGCATCTCAGCCCCCAAGTTCGCTCTTTTGCAACCCTGTTCTACAAAACCATACCTGATGCTTATAGCCTGGAGAGTGCGGATGTTAGTGCCGACGAAGGAAAATATGGAGGAGGAGAGTAAACTTGAGCATGAGCACATACCTTGCAAGCATAGGAGAAAAAGTGGTTGATCCCATTCTCCAGGGTGAGCCTATCCCGGTACTTCTCAATCAACTCTGGGATTAAAGCTCGTTTGAGAACGTTGGTGACCTCTTCTCGGTCAGAGGAGCGAGAAAGAGAAAGGGCAGGGGCAGCTAATGATTTGCCACGAGACTGGCTCGGCCCGCCCCTTCTTTTATTTATTTATTTTTGTTTCATTAGTCAATCCATACTATTTATCATATTTCATAGCTTGGTAGGGATAGATAATAGATTACAAACTATTTAAATCATAAATAAATAGAACGGAGAAGGATACATGAGAAGTAG
>CAVNYN010282922.1:0-38561 GCA_963692815.1 Nyctanthes arbor-tristis | reverse complement strand
ATTGACATCATATACGTAATGATCATGCATACCGTTACTTGCTGAGCGTAAGCTCATATAATTTTGCATGGTAGGTATTAAAAAAGGCAAGCGACAGGGTTGGTAGCAACTCCAAGATAACCAGACAATTGGGTACTAGGCTTTGACTGTAGTGCATGGATCAGCCACAAAAGAAACCTATATAGCTATTTTAAGTTAATAATTTATTATTGCTTTACAACAGTAAAGTAAATTTTATATAAATAATTCTCGTTTGTCATCTGATCTTGATTTTAAGTACCCTTAATATATATAAACTTTGTAAGTTTAAACCTTATAAAGAAATAAACTTTCTTGGATAAAATCATCTTTGAGGACGTTATAATTATATTTAAATTTATTACATAGATTTCAAAATATGCTTTATATATTCACGTTTAATGAAAATAATTTGTGATCGAACATCTGGAATTTTTGATTCACCCATGTTTCATTCCTTGGGAGAGTTTTCAAATCCAATTAATGATTTATTCCATAATACAATATGAAAAGATTTACAAAAATAGCTGTGGGTGTTACATAGCATGTGTAGATACATGCCACATGGGGTCGAGGGGTTTTTACGTATACATGGCATGTGTAGATAGATGGCCCTACGTGGGGGTTTGTCTATATTTTATATATAATTTATAGTTTCTTGTATATGAGTTTGATTTCTTGTAGTTCCCTGTATAGGGGTTTGTATTGTTAATTTTTGTGCTCTGTGTTTTAGAAGGATATATATTTATATACACTTGTAGTACCATGATGCGGATTGTAATTGTACTTAAAAAAACACTAAGCATCTCTAATGCACAATGTGTAGTGGGGATGATGTGGATGAGAAAGATAGAGAGAGGATGATTATTATAATTGAAAATGAATGAGAAGAAATCAGGAGAAAAGAGCGAGAAAATAGAAAAGAGAAGAGAGATAGAAACAAGTTAAAAAAATAATGATAAAATATTAGTAGAAAGTGTGAAGATGAGTGTCTAAATAGATTAGAAGTGTCAAAATGGGTGGACCGATCAGGGTCGGCCTACTAACATAACGGCCCAGCAAGGCAAGCCAGCAAAACAACCCGTTTATTATGGATTTACGAGTCTGCCTGGACCGGCTAGATTCTTTTTATCATAGACCGACCAACTCGTAAAGCCAGTGCTGGCCAGCCCATGCAGGTTATGGCTTGAGCAATTTGGCCCACATTGGCATTTTTTGGGGGAAGTTTCACAATTACCTTGATTTTATAAATTATTACTATTGTGCTAAGCGTGCGTTGCACACAGGTTGTCTGCGATTATATTTTATTACTTTTCAAAATTAATACAATAATAAATAATAATGATTTAAAGAAGTAAGTTAGAATTTGTCCTTTAATTGAAGTCAACAATTACATGTGAGCACGAAAAATCTAAAATTGGAAAACCAATACACAGAAAATCTAATAAAACTTATGAGCGCACATGATATCTAGTTCTTTGCATATAATGAACAGTGAACACGAGAATATACTTGAAAGCCATATACTTGGAGTTTTCTTTTCTCCAATACAAGTCCCACATGGTGGAAAATCCTTTCTCGATTGTCCTTTTGGCAACCCATGCCTCTTTTTTCACTTCGAGCATTATCATATGCAATGAGTTGCATTATACATGCACATGATCCAACATAGCCTCTGCAACAAGAAATTTCAAGTCTAACCCACCCACTATATATCCTTTAGAGATATCTACATATAGGACACAAAACAAAAATCGCAATCATTGGACTAAGACTTGAACATTTTATTTCTCCCATAATAGTTGCAAGTTGTAACCAATATAAGAAAATCTGCACCATGGATAACAAATGTCTTAAATCTGCAAAGATGAAGGAGGTATATGCTGACAATCTTAACATGTAACCAGTAATGATTTTTTAAAACAAAGAACTAAAAGGTGCAAGTTATGGATAACATCTATAAATTATACTCAAAGCAAGGGGTAGTACTAATTAAATGTGAAAAATTGTAAGAGCGGATTAAAATTATATTCAATAAATATATCATGTAGGTAGTTAAAAAGGATAGTCAATATAAGCAGTTGAAAACATAATTATTCTCCAAAGAACGTTGACCAATTATTTTAGCTATGAACTAATTTGGAACTTCATTCTATAATTTAGAAGAAAAATTTCTCATTACCTTTTATTGCGATTTGGAACTCTTAACCTCAATGCACATTCAATTCCTACTATCAACTTGTTATACATATGCAACTAACTTCATTTGAGATAGTATAATATCAAGTAAGATTGTTGAAGTTTATGCAATTGTCTTAGGTACTATCTTCATAAGCTAATTAAGTCACCGTTTTCGTTAGGATGAGACCCATCTTATGAAAGAACAGTAGAAATATTCATCTTCTGGCTCATTTTGCAACTTAAAGTTTCATGTTGAGTAATGTTGATGTACTTATCACAAGTGCTTTGCTCTTTAGGTATGCAACCGCATCATCAACGAACATTAAAATACTTCGTCCATGATCCATAGAAACCATGCTAATTGTAACTGACTTGTAAACTTTTGTAAATATTGGCATATTGCACAAGTTGGGAATTTTATTGGATCTAAAGAAACTAACAAGAAAGTAGAGTAATGCATAATAATTTATTATGGTATTGATAAATGACATCTATAGCTAATGCAAAATTAGAAAAGCAAAGTACTTTCATCTACATGATTTAGAAGCAAGGAAAGACATCAAACTAGAGAATTAGGTGATCGATTGAAAGCTCCATATATTCATTGCGTGCTCATGCTTACCCCAATTCGACAAATTCAAACAACTTAGCCATAAACTTAATATAAAATCTTACTTGATCTCCATCAATTGATCCTTATAGTTCAATTGTTATGATACTAAAATCTAGAGAAAGATTCAAGGTGCGCCTCAAGAGCTATCTAGAATACAACAATCTTGCAAGGTTTAACATCATTTAATTTAATAGCTTGAACACAAATTAATTTGAGTTATCAGAAATTAATAAATTAGCCATTAATATAGCTATTTTCAAAACTTAAGAAAACATATGGGCATTGTGATAACTAATAAGTACAAAGCAGATGAAGGAACTACGCACTGGACTTTGCAAAAGCTAAGTGTTGCGAGTTTGATTTATACCAATATATTTGCATAATTTAGAGCTTGTTTGATACCCTTGATTTGCTCTTTATTCTCCCAATTTATAATTTTACCTACCACTGATTTGACATTTGATTTGACTACTCAATTACAACCACATATTTCACACCTTTTTACATTCCCAATGCACATTCTACCTCTCTCTTCTTTATAAATTCTACAAATAAAGAGCTTCAAACAAGCTCTTAGCTAATAACAACTCTGTGAAGAGCAAAGGAAACTAATAGCTTGCACCATTGTCAAATTCTCTAAATCAAAAAATTGCCAACTTTGGCCACATCAATCCATTCAACAGCTATAAGCTAACCCAATTAGAAGCGCAGAAAAGTTTATAAATAGACTAGATCAGAAGATGCAAAAATAAAGAACTTGTTTTCCAAACCCAGAGAAATCAAGGACCCCAATTTTATAATCATCAAATTGCACAAGAAGAACTCAAATAAAAATTACAGGAAACCCTAAATCACAATATATACCCAAATTAGAAAAAAACGCACCAAACACGAGAAAGCACAGAAGAAAAAACCTTTACAGAAATTTAGATCCGACGTAGACAGAGAAATTGCTCTCTCTAATATAGAGGGGAAACGACAGAGTTGAGATAATGATTAATAACAATTAAAATAATAAATAAACTTTTTATCCATGAACTTATTACAAACAAGTTGATTACATGTGGATGAATATTTGATGGAAATTATAATCTAGACAAGTTGATAAAATTGCAAGTGGATCATATTCAAATGCGAGTGGGTGAAAATTGCAAGGGATTATACATTAAAGATGCTTTCTTAGACATGCAAGTGGAGGACTAAAGAAATGGATTATGAGTTGAATTCATCTATAACTTTGCAAGCTGATATCAAGATTACATATTTTAATTATGAAGTTGTAATTTGTAATTTCCATTTTGCCCTTGTATACATCTATAAATATAGTGTTGTATGCTTTATTTTATTCATTAACAAAGGAGTAAAAATTTCCTCTCTATAATTTATTTTCTTGTCCTTCTCTATATTATTTGATCTTGCCTTTAGTTTTATAACATGTTATCAGCAAGATATTCTAGCCTATTGAGCACAGGTTTATAGCCAAAAGTTAGTGAAGATCCACACAAGTTATTCTTTCATCATATCGGAGATATACTTTCTGAACCGTTTTTCTACCACCTCTAACGGCCGGTTCTTATTATGCTTACACAAATACTATCTATATATGTTATATCACCTGTTAATGGCTGGATTTATATGTTATACCATACTTAAAGTGTTTAATTTATCGTTTATATATAACTCTTGAAGGGATATAAGTCATTACTAGGTACCGTCTCTATGGACAGTTTATGATTCCTAGCAAATATTATGTTGCTCCAGAAGAAGCACATAAGAGTATGTTGTTATTCTTGAAGAATATTACATGCTAGTAAACCATATTGTTCTTGAAAAGCCAAAAAGAGGAAAATTACAAAGCTCATATATGTAGTAGTTGATGTTCTTGATATAACACAACTAGAAGTCTTACATATGTTGATGTCCATAAAGCTAGATGACTTTATAGTATGTTTAATTTTATGTTTGTTGAAGTGTTTGTTTCATATAAGAAAGCACTTATACTTGGCAAGTTAGTAAAAGAAACTCTAATGTTAAAATTCATCTTTATCATGCATCAACAGAAACTTTGAGATTAAATCTGTACCTATTGGTGGGTCTTTTACATATGAAACAAATTTTGTATGATAAATATATGCATCTAATATCATAAGAAATTTACCTTCGAAAATCAGACATCAAATAAGTGAGATATGATTTTTCTAAACAACTATGCCACTGCTGTCCATATTATAGTCTAGTCTTGCATGGTATAGTTCTAATCACTTTTGCTTATTCTATATGTCATAATAGTTTTTCATACTTCTCATTTACAAATTAAACTCATATATTAGCTCAGAAATGTGAAGAATGGTTAGATACAATGATTGTATAAATATTGAGAATTCATAAAAGCCAACTATATGACAAGATATATTAAATGTAGTCAACTAGATATGTGTAGTATTTCATGCAATGAACTCTTATCATAGACACTAACAAAGTTAGAAAATCTTCTACTTGAATATACATCTTCCATGCTAATATCCATTACTTAAGTCATGTGATCTTTTGAAATCCAATATGTATTTGTAAACATATTTCTTTACATATAACAATTGTTATTGATATATCAAATTACTAATCTTATTCTTGATTTTTATGATAGTTCTAAAATGGCAAATTCGGTAAAGACTGATATCTTACCTCTTGACATCACTGAAAAAACTTTCATGAATACTAGATGTCGAGATTCATTTAGAATATATGGGCATTGGCAAAACAATACAAGAAAATAATGATACTCCAAGCTAAGAAAAAGCCAAAGCTGTGATATTTCTTCGTCATCACTTGGACGAAGGATTGAAGAGTGAACCTAAAGATCTATGGAGAAGCTTGAAAGAGCGTTATGACCACCAAAATAATGTGATAATGCCAGAGCTCGTTATGAATTGTTATACTTAAGGCTACAAGATTTTAACTCTGTAGCGGAATATAATTCAGAAATGTTCAAAATCAACTTCAAACTGAAACTATATGGAGAAAGGATTATTGATGAGGAAATGTTAGAAAAAACATTTTCTACATTTCATGCCTCGAACGTGCTCTTGTAGCAGATATACCAAGAACAAGGATTTAAAAAGTATTTTGAATTAATCTAATGATTGCTAGTAGCCGAACAGAATAATGAGCTATTGGTGAAGAATCATGAATCTCATCCGACTGGTTCTACATCATTCCAAAAGTAAATGCTATCTCATCTAACCGTGGACATGGACGTGAACAAAGTCGTGGTCGTGTCATAATCGTGGCGGGGTCGAAACCATGTTTGGCATCGTGATGGATATAATTCTAATCCTTCAAAGTTCAAAAAATCTGTACATGATGAAGGAAAAAGGAAATCTCATCATGCCACTAGCTCGAAAGCATAGGATTCTATATGCTATAGATGCGGTATAAAAGGGCATTGGTCACGTATATGTCGTACTACCAAACATCTTGTGGAATTGTATCAAGCATCCCAAAATGGAAAATGGAAAGAATATGGAAGTAAATTTCACAGATCAAGGGAATACTTTCAATTTTGATCCTTCAGAAATGACCCATCTTAATGCCACAAATTTCTTTGAACAAGCTAATGAAAAAATGCTCTCAAGTGATGATATAAAACTCTTGATCGAAGATTAATGAATGAAAGCATCATCTAGTATCAAAGTTATATTAGTTATGACTCTTTACCTTTATGTTTTACTAATGTTAGTGTGTATACTTATTTTGTATTCGGCATATTATCTTAATGAATATCAATTTAGATGTTTTACATTACTTATTATAAGTTTTTCCTTTTTGAAGAACATGGACACTAACACTTCTTCAAATGACTCCAAAATTGGTAAAGATATTTGCTTAATAGATAGTGATGCATCGAATACCGTTCTCAAAAGGAAAGAATATTTTACAAACCTGATTATAGGAAAATCTAATGTCAACATATTATCAGGTTCTGTAAATCTTATTGATGGCTCCGTAAAAGCTATCATTGGATTACGTGGAGGAGGGAGATTTATTATTAATGATGCCTTATACTCCACAAAATCAAAGAGAAATCTATTAAGCTTTGAACATATATGTTGAAATGGGTACCTGCAATTGAAAACAATATAGAGATACATGTGTACTAGAGAAGTTACCTACGGTATCTTCTGGCCTGTACCATAAACGTATTAGTACAGTTGAAGTAAATGTTTTGTTGAACCCGAAGTTTGATGTTCCAAAGGATTTCATTGTTTGCCATGATCGGTTAGGCCAATCTCGAATCAATAATGATGCGAAGAATTATTGAAAATTCAAATTGACGTAACTCGAAGAACTAGGACATTCTTCAAACTTATGAATTTCCATGTGCAGCTTGTTCTCAAGGAAAAATGATCACAAGACTATTACTAGCTAAAATGGGGACTGAATCCCTAGCATTTCTGGAACGAATTTAGGGTGATATATATGGGGCACATATACCCTCCATGTGGACCATTTAGATATTTTATAGTTTTAATAGATGCATCAACTATATGGTCACATGTAAGTCTATTATCTACTCACACCCTGGCATTTGCGATATTGCTTGCTCAAATTATTTGATTACGAGCATAGTTTCCAGATTATCCAATCAAGACAACTCGACTTGTTAATGCTAGTGAATTTACATCCCAAGCTTTCAATGATTATTGTGTATCAATTGGGATAAAAGTTGAATATCTTGTAGCTCATGTTCATACACAAAATGCTTAATCATTAATTAAACGCCTTCAGTTAATTGCTAGATCTTCACTCATGAGAACAAATATCCCTGTTTTAGCATGAGGACATGCTATTTTGCATACATCAGCACTTATATGCATCAGGCCAATATCTATCATAAGTTCTCCCCGTTGCAATTGGTTTTTGGTTAAGAACCAAGTATGTGCCTATTGCTCCATCACAACAAACTAAGACGGGTCCTCAAAGGAGATGGGAATATATGTGGGATATGAATCACCCTCCTTAATAAAATTTCTTCAACCCCAGACGGGAGATATTTTTATAGCATGATTTGCTTATTGTCATTTTGACTAGATAGTATTCCCAGCATTAGGGGAAGAAAAGAAAAAGCTAGAAAAGGAGATTACTTGGAATGCATAATCTTTGTCTAAGCTTGATCCTCGTAATGGACAATGTGAACAAGAAGTTCAAAAGATTATTCATCCGTAAAGTATAGTCAATCAATTACCAAATGCAATTACTGACCTTAAACGAATAACCAAGTCTCATATTCCAGCTTGAAAATGCTCCACTTAAAATTAACGTCCAAGAAGGACAATCTGTGGCCAATGAATCTAAAGTACGCATAAACTGTGGAAGGCCAGTCAGTTCCAAAGATAAAAATCCTCAAAAGAAAAATGAAGCAACTAATCAAGATGGTCATGTTAAGGCAAGTACTCTTGTAGAACATAATCAAGAAACTCCAAAAGAAGTTCAAGTACATGAGAATAATGATAAGGAGGAGATTTCGATAAATTATGTTCACAACGGAAAGTGGTAGAACCGAAACGAAACAAATGTCGATAATACTTTTACATGCAATGTTGCGTTTAGTATTATAAATGAAAATGATGGTGACAAACCAAAATCCGTCGAAGAATGTCAACGTAGAAGCGATTTGTTAAAATGGAAAGAGACTATACAAGCTGAATTGGATTCATTAGAAAAATGTAAAGTTTTTGGGCCTATTATTCAAACACCTGAAGGGAAAAAGTCTGTTGGTTTTAAATGGGTTATTGTGCGAAAAAGAAATGAGAAAACTGAAATTGTGAGATATAAAGCATGACTTGTGGCACAAAGATTTACTCAAAGGCCTAGTATTGATTATGAAGAAACATATTCCCCCGTAATGGATGCCATTACATTTAGATATCTAGTTAGTTTGGCTGTACATAAAAAACTAGATATGCGTCTAATGGATATGGTCACAGCCTATCTGTGTGGCATACTTGACGCTGAAATCTATATAAAAATCCCAGAAGGATTGAAAATGCCTGAATCATACAATTCAAAACCTCGAGAATTATTTTCAATCAAACTGCAGAGGTCACTATATGGTTTAAAATAATCTGGCTATATGTGGTATAACTGCCTCAGAGAGAGTAGTGATACATGTACTGACAGATATTGCCCGAAAATGTTCCCGAGGCGATATCTGGCGAGATTTTCGCTACCGGACCCCACCCACCCGCGTTAACCCATCAAAATTTCAGATAGGCGCGTTCTTCCCATTAGAGATCCAAAACAATTCAAAGTCCTCACCTCCCCAAAACTTCCTCCGGCGACCTCCCTCGTCGGAGCAGATTTCAGCAAAGGCAGCCGTCCAAAAAAAGTTTCAGTTCGTTCAGCCCTTTTTTCTGCCCATAAATATTTCCAAGCCAAACGAATATCGTCTCCGTTGTTTCTCTGGCGACAACACTGCATATCTGGCCGGCCCTTCCCAACTCCTGCGCGGCCTCCTTTGAACTCCTCCCACCGACCCGACCCGTCAAATCAAATCAGAGGCAGATTGCACACTTCTCCATCTGCGCTGACGGGCCTCCTTCCAAATTCCACCGGTATCCGTTTCAGCGACCGGCCTCGTTTTGGGTGCATTTGGACTTGCCTTCCCAAAAAAACCTCATAGCTGTATGAATTCAGGTAACAAAAGAAAGCCCAATGCTTTCAATTTTTCTGGCTTGTTCTTGTTTGCAAGCTAAGTACTAGATAGCACCAAGTTCTTGTTTGCAAATTGAAGCAATCTCTTCCACCAGGTTTGAGCGTCCAAGACCTGTGAGCTCGAGTTAACTATCTTCAGATAGAGTAGTAGTGTTAGAGAAATATCTTGTTTGGTAATTGTTTGAAACCAGTCAAAGCTTGAAAGGCTTTTGTTATGGATCGATTTTAGTTATTTTATGCTCAGCTGCTAGGAATTCTGTAACTTTTGACTGCTCCGTGTTGAGATGCTTTTGGTTATATGGTACAATTTTTATTTTAAAAAAAATGGGGTACTAGATGGCACCAATCAGCAGTGATAATGTACCCAAAAAAGGAAAGGCAGAATATCGATTGGTATGAACACTATTCTTCTCTCTTGAGGAAATATGAAAAGGCAAGATGAGGGGAGTATGCTGGTAGAAATTTTGCTTTCAGTTTTTCCTTTTTTTTCTGCAAGTACTGAGATTTTAGATGAGTATTTGTTTCTGATTCTATATCCTATGCTCTTTCCTCCTCCGTATGTAAACCTATATCTATCTCTAAGGGAAACGAATATAATATTACTCTTCATTTTCATATATGTAATTAAATTTGATGATTTCTTCTTATAAATACCTTTGACTTTTCCATGAACTTTCAAATTTGTTATGCAAATTAAGTTTCATTTAATCTGTCGATAATGGCTGCACTTATACTGTGGCTTCTTGGATTATGTAGTTGTTCTTGAATGCTGTCAAATGTTCATTGGAACGCTTAAATTCACTAACATCATTTAGTTTTGGGATGATGCTGACTTTTTAGCTTGAAATTTACCATAGAATGGTAGATGGATAAAAAAAACCTACTATGGTTATTGTATTTCTAGTTTCTTCTACGTATGTGTTGATCTTGTGTGACAGCTTTTTGAATAAGGGGTGTTTTATATATTTTTTTTTATCATTTATATTAGTTATTGATAGTGTTGGTATTTCATAGAGTAGCTATAGGTTACTTTACTAATTTTATTTTTATTTTTATTTTTAATATTATTTTTTTTTGGGATTAGCTTTGCCCATTTGGAGTGTCATGATCGTATCAGATGGGTGCTAATATGAAGAAAAGGTCCATTTGCGCCTCTCTTAGATTTATATATATGCTCGTAGTTGCAATTCATTTGTATGATGTGCAGATTTTTTAATTTGAGTTGCATTGGCTTGGAGGTCTCTTTGTTTTGTCAATAAATATCTTGATTGCTCCAAAATTTAGTGACTAGAAACGTTGGCTACTGTAGTTTCTAATGCATTTTCAAGTGCTTTTACCACAATTTTTTCTTTTTTCAAATCGGTTTTTCCAGTAGAGGGTGCCATGATGTGAAATAGCTACCATGTTGCTATATGCCAACCCCATGGTGCTTAATTTAGCTTATTTTTTAGGCTGGTCATTTAGTAGAGAACTTTGTTTCCAGAATCGCCCAAGAAAGACATTTGAACCTTGCGATTCTTCTAATGAAGTCAATTTTGAACGCTCAAAATTTGTTGGATTGATGTTATACTTTTTGACCCTCCTTTTAAATTGATCCGTTTTGTTAAATCAACTTGCTATATGTGTGTACTTGTATTCCTGTTATTTGTTTATATTTGTATACGTTAGCCGACTTTTCTACATTTATAATACTAAAAGTAAATATAGTTTCATGCATATGGAAGCTAATTTCTGTTATTCTGAATAACATATATTAACTGATATGTGTACAATTATTTTGTGCAGCAATGTCTATGCTTCGTATAGCCACAAGAGCAGAGTCTCACATTTGCAAGTTAAGCAGCAGACGACTAGAGCAAAGGATGCAACCAAATTAGATAAATCTTAAGTATTAGAATTTAGAGGACAACCAAGTTCTTGCTTGTATTTCATTAACTGAATCGTTTTCTAGTTGTAGGTGGGAAGATTATTACCTGGATCATTAATTCAATAGCTACGTTGTAATATTGTTCAGTATAAGAAAGAATAGACTGGAATATGGTTCATCTCTCTCTAATTGGCAGCCTTTTTTCTCGTTTCAAGTTCATCCACAAAACAAGTAACAATTGGCATGAAGTAATGACGTATTTTATGGGGACATTATATGTGAAGCAAATTAACACACAGGGAAGAGCCAACTTTGGTGTTGCTCTTCAACATATTGTCTTCAAAACTTAAGATGTGGAACGGACAATCTAATCACTAGAGCCAAACAAGATGTTGCTTAAAGAAAGTGAAAAATGTAGGTGGCCTTCAATTTCAAAACAAAATAAATTGAAACAAGCAGCTAGAGTGCTCCCAGTATATTAAAAATTAGCTACCACCTCAACATCGAGCAAATTAAAGACGAACTTGATCAAGTAGATGTTACAAATGGCTGCCAATTTACATTGTACTTCTCTAAGATTAGAAATGAACAATCAACTAAATATTTACAAGACAAAGCTAAATGATGTTTGGTCCATCGAATCTCTCAATAAACACAAGAAAACAGCAAACGTCATGTTAACACATGGCCGAAGCAACAAAGAATTAACACGCAGATTCCAAGCTCTGAAGCAGGAACTTTCCTCTCAACAAATGGACGTTTATCGACAACTGCACTGACACCACCCCTTTTAGGACCATCTTGAAGTGCCATGACATACTCATTTGATCCAAGCGCTTTAATCCAGGATTAGATATACCGTATACCTATTTCTTGGGTCAAATAATTTTCTGCATAAGAACCCACTTGGTATCAAATAGGATCATCAGTGTCTTTCAACCTTTCTACTCCTTGAATAGGAGAATATAGTTCTTGAACGATGAAGATAGAGGTCAAACTTGCAGTGTAATTGGAGTAAACTATCAAAACCACAAAGAGCAATATTATCAGCATTACACGGCCAAGACAACTCATTGGTTTCTCATCTGCGTAAAAATAAAACCAACAGAAGGTTAATGTATCAATTAGGGAAAATTATGTAGAAAAAAATTTCCTTAAAAATTCACTGATCAAGCTTGTTTGAACCTCTTTATTTTTTCCATTTATAAATTCACCTATCATGATTTGACTATTTATTTGGCAACTGCTCAATAATCACCACATATTTCAAACTTAAATTAAATTTCCACCACTCATTTCCACTCATTATAAATTCCTTTTATAAATTGCAAAAATAAAGAGCTTCAAACAAGCAAGTTTCCACTCACGGTGTGAAAAAGTAAGTGTTGAGAGAAGGATGTGAGACACCAATTCCCCATCTCTGTTTATGGTTTCTTCTAGAATGACTAATCAATGTACAAAATCAGACAACATAAAATGTTGAAATACCAATTTAAATCAGCAAATATAAAAACTTGAAATTTGCGTCTTTCTGACATTGGAACACAGAAGAAGTCTTATCAGAACCCAAATATGACATCATAAACATCATGCTAAGATGTCAAATGTTGAACATTGTTGGGTAACCAGCTTCACAGCAAAAATTAGCAAATGTTGACCCATTTAAATCGAATTACATACTTTTGACATTTTAACACATCAAATATCAAAGTAACAACATATACATACTTTTGACAGCTTCACACATCAAATATCAGAGCAATAATATATCCATACTTTTGACAGCTTCACACATCAAATATCAGAGTAATATTTGATCCAGTCTGGAAAAATCCCCATGTGCAAAGAAAGAGCATTTGGATTGGCATAGATCCATTCAGTTTTACTTATAGCTTGGCATGATCATTATTTTTTTATTTTTCCCTTTCAAGGATTTAGATGCCTAACACATCCAATAATGTTGTGTCAATAGATGGATTTTGATATGGGAGCTTTTGATGGAGTTACAGGATATAATTTGGATAACACATAATAACACATAATTTGAAACCTGGAATTCACAGCTGTTGAAGCATAATTTCTGAAGTTAAAATTATCATCAAAACGACACTTGAAATGAATACAGAAGAATTGCACGTTGAAAATGCTTGAAATAGACACTCAGAAGAAATATGAATGTTGAACATGAACACTCGAGCCTTGAATTTCACATTCAACATCGAATTTCATTACCCAGAATTATAATGGATAAGACTCACCATGGCCAAACTGGAATAGACCGTTGAGATGTAGGAAACAGCGCCGATCGAGGGTGTGGACGCCGAAATCGCGAAGGAGCACCAGTGGGTTGGGGTTTTTGGGGAATAGACACCACACCAGAACAGATCCCCTTTTCTAAAGACGGGATTGAATGGGCATGAGTTGTAATTTTGTTTTAGTTTGAGGGCATTATCGACATTTTGACCGTTCGGGTTTTCTCTCGGGCAGCCAATACGTTGTACAAGTATCATTTTTCGTCTCAGTCAATATTTGTTGAAAAAAGGATATAAGAATGATCATATTTGCCCATGTGTTTTTATAAAGAGATCAACACCCGGTTTATCATCATTGTAGTACATGTCGATGATTTAAATATAATTAGAACTCCTAAAGAGCTCCAAAAAGCAGTTGATTATTTGAAGAAAGAATTTGAAATGAAAGATTTGGGAAAAACAAAATTTTGCATTGGTTTGCAAATTGAACATTTGAATGATGGGATTCTCGTTCATCAATCGACTTATATGGACAACGCACATCCATTGAGTACTCCAATGATCGTGCGGTCTCTTGATGTGAATAAAGATCCTTTTAGATCACGAGAAGGAAATAAGAAATTCTTGGTCTTAAAGTATCATACCTAAGTGCTATTGGTGCCCTCATGTATCTTGTTAATAACACAAGGCCAGACATAGCATTTGCAGTAAATGTATTGGCAAGATATAGTTCAACTCCAACAATTAGGCATTGGAACAGAATTAAACATATATTTCTTTATCTTAGAAGAACGACTGATATGTGATTATTCTATTCTAATTGTTCTATACCAGAATTAGTAGGATATGCTGATGCAGAATATTTGTCTGATCCGCAAAAAGATAGATCTCAGACAGGTTATCTCTTTACTTGTGGCGGTACTACTATATCATGGAGATCAACCAAACAAACTTTAACTACCACTTCTCCAAATCATGCAGAACTACTTGCAATTCTTGAAGCAAACCGAGAATATGTATCATTGAGATCTATTATTCAACATATCCATGGAACACGTGGCCTATTTTGCAACAAAAGCATCCCAACAATTCAATACAAAGATAATGCGGCATGCATAGCCCAGTTAAAAGGAGGATTTATCAAAGGGGATAGAATCAAGCATATTTCACCTAAATTCTTATTCACATATGATCTTGAAAAGAATGGTGAAACTAATTTTCAACAAATCCTTTCTAGTGATAACTTGGCAGATTTATTTACCAAATTGCTTCCTACTACAACTTTTGAGAAATTGGTACACAAGATTGGAATGTGTCGGTACAGAGATCTTAATTGATGAATAGATAGAGGAAGTCTATACACGATGTATTCTTTTTTCTTTTATCAAATTTTTATCCTACATAGTTTTTCTAATAAAGGATTTTAATGAGGCAGCTATCAAAATGATGTGCAGAATTATGTACTCTTTTTTCTTTACAAGATTTTTTTCCACTGGGTTTTTTCTAATAAGGTTTTAATGAGGCATAATCTGTGAAATAGTCATCTAAGTGGAAGTTTTATGAATCCATCAACTTGTTGCAAACAAGTTGATTATATGTGGATGACTATTTGATGGAAATTATAATCTAGACAAGTTGATAAAATTGCAAGTGGATCATGTTCAAGTGCAAGTTGGTGAAAATTGCAAGGGATTATACGTTGAAGATGCTTTCTTAGACATGCAAGTGGAGGACCAAAGAAATGGATTATGAGTTGGATTCATCTACAACTTTGCAAGTTGAAACTAAGATTACATATTTTAATTATAAAGTTGTAATTTGTAATTTTCATTTTGTCCTTCCATATATCTATAAATAGGGTGTCGTATGCTTCATTTTATTCACCAACAAAGGAGTGAAAATTTCCTTTCTATAATTTCTTTTCTTGTCCTTCTTTATATTATTCAATCTTGCCTTTAGTTTCTTTAGTTTTATAACCAAACTAATAATAATCTAAAACACAACGAAATAGTAATAAAAATGGGGAATAAAATTTAATTAAATTCTAAAAATACTATGTTATACAGCTAACAAGGTATGATACCTTTTTTTCAATATTTTTATTATTTTTTATTTGTAATAAATATATTTTTTAATACCCGCACCCATCCCCCGAACCCCTTAGCCCATCCCCCAGCTGGCCATATTCTAGCTCCAGTCGGCCAAATTCTAGCCAGCCAAACTCCAGCCACCATGTCAGCCAAAATTTATTTTTCTTTTTACACCTTTTTTCTTTTTTGCTTTTCTTATTTCCCTTTTTTTTGTTTCCTCTCTTTTCTTTTTAGTCTTTTTTTTTTCAATTCATATAATATCAATTATTTCACATTTTAATTCCTATGTAACATATTAAATGAAGAACATAGGCTGTTACACAAATAACATAATTTGTCAAAAAAATGTTATTTTACAGATAACATAGGCTATTACACAAGAAACATAGTTTATTATACAAATAACAAAGATTTTTTTGGGTAATTTTCACTCTAGGTGTACAATCTTTCAAATTTGTGTCAATTTTATCATCATTCTTTTTGTTGGGCCCATTAAGCGCTAACATTTCATTTTTTATCATATTATGTCCCCAACGTCATTTTTCGTGCACAACCTTTTAATTTTCACTATTAACCCCTATCAATATAACTGTTATGCCGTTAATTCTTTATTTCCGTTTTATGTCATCAACCTTTCAATTTTGATACAATTTTGTCCGTATCATTTTTTTGGACATATATGACCCATAACCTTTCATTTATTATCGCGTTACATCCCTAATAATACCTTTCATCCCCAACATTTCAATTATTAATGTTAATTTCTATTAAAATTTCCATTATATCTTTAATTATTTAAATAAAAACAAAAAATAGATAACAATATAAAATAAAAACTCCACCCATCCTAGCCCGTAATGATAATAAAAAAACTCAGTCTACACCAAACTTGATGGATACTTAATTCGAGTAAAAAAAATTTCCGATCAGAGAATCAGTGCAAAAAATCAAATTGAGTTTTTCAATTCATTACATATCATGTAGCGGATATAAATCATGATAGATCTACAAAAAAATCATTTTAAATTTACAAAAATAAAAATGCACCTTAATGCGCTAATTCTAATTTTTTGTGGATCTACAATTAGTGGATCAGATCGGGTTTAGACGGATAATAAATGGGAACAAATTAAGGTGAAAATCACAAAAAGAGATAAGAAATTAAATTAGAATTAAGGTATTAGGGTATGTGCTAGATCAAGAAATTAGATCCGATTCTTTACGCTAATACTTAGATCGACAACTTTCTTTAATGCAGATTTGATATCCATCGAGACAAGTATAGATCGAATTTTTTTATTATCATTATTTCTGATTATTGTCATTGGGTTGTGTTAAAGTGAGTTAGAGCGGATGTACTTCTTATTTTATATTGCTCTTTATTGTTTATTTAATATATATTAACAGTAAAATTTAAAATGTTAGGTATAGAAAGTGTTAATGGGATATAATACGACAAAAATGAAAGGTTGGTGCTCCTATGCACTAAAAATGATGGGGACAAAATTGTATAAGAATTGAAAGGTTAGAGACTTATAGTGAAAATAAAGAATTAATAGTATAATAGTCATTTTGATAAGGTTTAATGATGAAAATCAAAAGATTGGGGATGAAATGTGATGTTGGAGATATAATACGATAATAAATGAAATATTTGGGATATAGCAATGCCCAAAAAAAGAATGAGAACAAAATAGATATAAAGTCGAAAGATTGGGGAACTAGAGTGAAAATTACCCATTTTTGAAGGGTCAAATAACACAGATTGTCTAATAATATGTATCGTTGCATACCTAGCATATCTTGTCACTTGTTACATGAATAACATAGCTTGTTTTAAACATAACATATGTTGGTATACATAAAACATAGTTTGAAACTAATAACACAAATTGTTTAATAACATAACTTGTTACACACATAACATATAATGTTAAAGAAATAACAAGACTTGTTATATAAATATCATAGATTGTTACATAAATAACATAACTGTTTTGCACATAATATAACTTATTATACAAATAAGATAATGTGTCACGCACATGACATAATGTCTTGGACAAATAACATAAGTCGTTATTAAGCAATGAATCATTAAAATAAGTTTGAACAGTATTTAAATAGTTGTAAACAAGCCTTATAGAAAAAAAAAAGACATAAAATCATAAATTTAAAATTTGAAGGCCTAAATCGACCTCAGATGGCCAAAAACTGATAGTGCTCATCAACCTTAGTCTCGATCGCCTCGTCGTTTTGCTTCTAAGAAGGTATTATATACTAAATTCTGCATTGAACGCCAAAACGCCTAAATTTTAGCCCGATTTCACTCCAATTCTCACTAGATATATTCTGCCATGTGTTCTACATTAACTTATTACATAAATAATAGGGTTAATTTCACATGTTGTCCCCAACTTTTGGGGTTAGTATCGGCTGGATCCCTAACATTTTTTTCAATGCAATGGGTCATCAACCTTTTAGTAAGTCACACAGAAGGTCCTTTTAATGGTTTCCCTCGACTTTTCCATTAAATCTTCAACTAAATTATGACACGCCCCCACTCCCAGTACCTCTAACTTACTAGAAGTGTGACATGCGCCGACGATAAATTCCAACTAGAAGCTAGAATTTACTGTCAAGGCTCATGAATATACTACTTATTTTAGAAAATTTCGACAACATCTCCCTTGTTTTACTAACAAAACCCAACATGTATACTCCCCAATAACAACACCAACACCAACACCAGCACCAACACCAACACATTAGCACATTACAATCTGCCAATTTCTTATTATAAATAACACCATCTCATAATTGGAGAACTATACTAAACCGATTATAATTTCCATGACATCACCAAATACATACTAGTAAGTTAACCTTATTGAAGCCTATAACTTATAGTAACAACAAAACCGTAATAATCTTTATGTGGTGGCTCGAATCCTTAAAGTAGCAGGCTTGATCATAATGCGTTGTCCAAACTCCGATTGTTACCTGAAAAGAAAATCATTTAGAAAAAAATATGAGCTAAGGAGCCCAGTGAGTGGAGTTTTATAAATAAACGTGCTTTGAAAGGTCGAAAATACATCTTTTACAAAATCTCGTAAGATGGACAAACTACTTCTTGGTTTTCATCATTTGAAACATCATTCCAGCATAATATCAACATTGATGAAATCATTGCATACTAGAAAGCATCATAAACATCATGAAATTCATTAGAGAAATCGTGAACATCATTCATTTAATAATCACCATAAAATCCACTAGAAACATCATAAAAACCATTTCATTTCAAAATCATCAAGGAATTTTCCCTAAAGAGTACCCAACATTACATGACCATGATATCATGTCATACGCGCATAGACGTCAGTTTGAGTCATGGGTACCTTATGACCCTTTCACCCTAGGCGGCACAATTAAACAGCTTAAGCCATAGCTAGCACATAGGCCCCTTCGCCTGGGCGGCGTTCATTTGGTCAGCTTGAGCCATAGGCCCCTTCACCCGTAGGCGGCATATCATAACATTAGATACAATTTGGGGGTTTTCATACATCATAAATCATGTCTCAACTCAAACATTTCTTTAAAATCATGAAGCATTAGTTCATACAAACATTCACATGAGCTTTTCTAAAAAGTATCAACTTTCGTGAAATCTCATGGAAATACATTCATCATGAGACATTACGAATTCTGTGAAATCAAAGCATAATATACATTTTCATTTAGACAGAAAAGAAGAGAAGAATCTCCACTCACCGGCTAAGTAGCATCCTTTCGTGTTTCATTTCCTTTTGATCTTTATCATTTCCTGTGACATCATATGAAAATTCCACTTAACATCTAATTTCTTTCTATTTCTCAATTCACACATGTAATTTAATTCTTTACTTAAACGAAACATGAAACTTCTTTGGCGTTATAAATTCTCTATTTCATTATATTTCTTTAGATTTCCTTCACTATATCTTAGGAATTATAATGATATATCACATATTAAAATCTTAAATCCCCTCCGTACATCAACATAAACTCTTAGCCTTTAACAAACTCCCACATTTCCCATAGAATATTAAATCATTCACCCAATTTGCCAATCACCATGATATTATTTCATAAGGTCATAACACTAACTTATTGGATCAAGACTTAGTTTAACTCTTTAAACAAGGATTGTTAAGTTTTTCCCCTGTTTGGGCAATGTCCGTTGAAAACCATCTTCTACTTAATAATGGTATCATATGTTTATGAAATTTTACCATAAGGTAGAACATTTATATAAGTCCATCGTATATAAAATTGAGCTCAAGAAAACTAAGTTAGGAATACTAAATTATTTTTCCACTCCCATAATCTGTTCTCGGGTTTGCACTGTCACTTTTCACAAAACATGTCATAAAAACTCCTACCGGACTCCAAATGGTGTCATTCCAATTTTGGATGATAGATAACTCATACAAGATCATTTTTCAACTTGTATCGTATTAAAATTCAACATATACTATCATTTATGGCCTCTTAAATTAGGAGGGGCAGAACTTCATGCATAAAAATTTGAATTTTCGTGTCTAAGCATAATTTTTGCACTATTTAATTCCATAGATCACTTTTACTAACTATAATCCACAAAATCCCCAAACTTCACATCTATGGTTTATGAAAATCTCATAATAATATGTTATTGAAGTTGCTAAGTTAAAACACATCCGTTTTATGGCATATACAATAATTATTAAGCCTTAATTCATAAAAATAAACCATAAAATCATTATCCATCACAAAATATATAAACCCTAAAAACCACCACTTCACTTGCCTCCTTTGATTTGTGGAAGAAAATCCAACACTCATGTGCTAAACCATGCTAAAAAGTGCAAAACCTCCCATTTCTTTCATTTGTTCCTTACCTCTTTCTCTTTCTTCCCAATTTTTCTTCTCCATTTCTTGGCTCCATCCATTCCCAGCGTGTTTAATTGTGTTCTGTGTCCTCTGTGTGTGTTTTGACTCCAAAATATAAGATTTCTTGCTTAAATAGGGAAATTTACACTTAAGGCCTCTCAAGTTTTGTAGGTAATTTAAGTTGGTCCTTAACAAAGACTTGTTTACCCAAAAGTCCTTCAACCTTTAATTTCTCCTCTTAAACCCTTTGATTACTTAGATTTTGATCCAAATAATTTAATTTTGATATTAACTTAACTATTTTACCTTTGACTTTTGGTCCATAAAATTTGGGATGTCATAAATTATCATTACACCCTTATCTTTTTTAAATAAAAAACAAAAGCTTTTAAAATATAAAAAAATAATACAAAAATTTAAAAAAAAAAAAAGGAGGGGGGTGACCCTCCTCTGTGAGCTGCGGCAGCTCACAGCGAGAGGTCTTCCCTCACAGTTGGCTGCCGTTTCTGGCATGCAGCTCACGGGGTTCACTCCAACCCAAAAATTTGGTTGCCTGAACTGGGGCCAAATGGGGGAGAGGGGGGAGACCGCCCCTATGAACAGCCGAATGGCAGCCCACAGGGGAGGTCTTCCCCCCCAAATAAAAATTTAGCTGCCTTTTTCTGGCAGCCATTGGTTGCCGGAAATGGCAGCCCATTTTCAGAAGCCAATGGCTGCCAGAAACGGCAATCAACTGGGGAAGAGACCCCCTGCTATGAGCTGCCATTTCCAGTAGCTCATAGAGAGGGGGTCTCCCCATTTTTTTTTTTAATTTTTGTATTATTTTTTTATATTTTAAAAGCTTTTGTTTTTTATTTAAAAAAAGATAAGGGTGTAATGGTAATTTCGATCAAGATTTAACGGAAAAGTCGACAGAAACTGTTAAAAGGACCTTCTTTGCAACTTAATGGAAGGTTGAGGACCCAGGGCATTGAAAAAAAAAAGGTTAGGAACCCAGCCGATACTAACCCCAAAGGTTGGAGACGATATGTGAAATTGACCCTAAATAATATAGATTGTTTAATAACATAGATTATTAGACAAATACATATATTATTATACAAATAACATAGCTTGCTACAAAAAATAACATAACTTGTTATGTGGATAACATAACTTTACGAACCTTTGAGCATGAAAATATTGTTTACCATGTAGCAAATTTTGTCAAAAAATTGTTATAGAAAAACAGAAAACAAAAAACAAAGAAAAAATAAAAACAAAAATTAAACAAAAGAAGAAGAAGATGATTTCGACAACATTGGTGGGAAAAACGAAAAGGAAAAAGAAAAAAATTTAAAAAATGAGGAAGAAAGAAAGAAGGGCAAAAACAATAATAAGATATGAAAAACAAAAAAAATTGTCATAATCTGGTGGCTGGATTCCGACTGGCAGCGGCCGATAGTCGGTGCTGGTTGGATTCCTGCCAATGGGGGTGGGGTACGGGCAAACCGAAGGAAGAGCAAAAGGTAGGTCGAGTGCTTGTACAATGAGGCCACTCGGCCTCTAATGGGAGGGGTCTTAGCTCTGGATCCTCCCAGCCTTGCACCTCTATTAAGTAATGCCTCAGTCGCAGCATCAAGGTCTGACCCAAATTGAGCAAAGGCGGCCATTTCTCAATATTATGCCGTGGTGTGGGTGGGGAGTAAAAATAACGTAAAATAAAATAACAAAATAAGAAAATAATATAAAAATATAACAACAAAGTATACACAATTTTTTTAGGAAAATACAACACAGTATAAATGGAAAAAAATGACAGTGCACAATAACTCGCGTGATCTTCCCCTTAAAAAAATTCGCTATAACTAATAGGGGCCCTATTTTTTAAGTTCGCTTGGGGGTCTTGTTGAACACGGGTCCAAGTCCGGCCCTATCTAAATGTTCTTTTCCTTAAATTTAAAATATAAATATCTAAATACGTTGGAATTTGATTATTCCTTCTTTTTCATTTTTCCCCAAACTTTACTTCAATATTTGAAAACAAATTCTAACTTATAAAATTTGGAAGACCAATAAGGGATTGTAGGGGAAGGGAATTGAACCCCGATAAAAAGTGTGAAAACATACTCAAATACCATTAGACAATATAGGTCAAGCCAGAGACTACATATTGGAGAATAGAGACATTTAATTCTAAGGAGAGGTGACATCTCCCCTTACGGAGAGGTCTAAGAAGTGGTGACCTTTCCCCTTACGGAGAGGTCACCTCCACATGGTCCCCTGTTATTGGGAAATTAGGGAGTTCACTCCCCGATTTCCCAATAACAGGAGGCCAGGGAGAGGTCACTTCTCCATAGAAAGATTGGAATGGAGACCACAAACTAAAATGTGTCTGTTTGGAGAGTTAAAATAGTTAGTCAACCGTTTGAAGCAAATTCAACCCAAGAGTAAATTCAGGTACCGTTCTATAAATAGTGCCAAGAAGTATGCCTCCCTAACCTTTCCTTCCACCTTCTCTGCCCTGCAATTTGCAGGGAGAGTCCGGCCAAGAAAGAAACACTCCGCCAGGGGAGCACTAAACAAAGCCCCATATCGATTTTCTTCCTCGTTATGTCGAAAGATGAATTAACCATAGGAATCATAAAAAACGGTGGCACCACCATTGGCATTGATGTCAAGAGCAAGGAGCCACCACCCGTTCAGGCTTTGATGTTGGTGGGAAGAAGAAGAAACGCGGCCCTTTCAGCCTCCTCAAGTCGGCAATTTTCATTCTGCGAAAGCGTAAAAGCAAGAAACCTGCTATAGCTCAATTAGATTATAAAGAAATAGTGAATTCTCCAAAAGGGAATTGGCAGAAAATTGTAGGATCAATGAGGCCTTTGCATCTTCAAGATTCACCACCACCTTCGAATCTATTGCGTTTGAAGTCGGCCTCTGTTGAGAGCTTTGATGAGTTCAACCCATCTGGCTCACCATTCTCCTCGGCAGTCTCGTCATCCTCCTCTGCTTCTGGTCATACAATGAGCCAATATGCTTCGGCAAACAACCTTCAGGAGCTCTACAAAGACGATGATGTCAGTGATCCGGACAATGTTTTTGATAACCTTGATGGAGATGAACTGGTAGATGCAAAAGCCGAGGAATTCATTAAAAGGTTCTATGAGGAAATATCGGATCAGAAGTTCCGAAAATGAAAACAAATGGAGAAATTCACATAAACACCCAACATGGAGTGAAGCGCCATGCATTATATACATTATATTATATATGTATATGGTTCTTCATTCTACCCTTTCTTTCCTTCATATTTTTATGGTTCTATTATCTTTCCATTAATTATCTAAATACATGAAGAAAAAGTGGATATGACACTTTGATTAGACATTCTTATTTAAAATTGGAATAAATGTATTTTATATCATTTGACATTTCATTAATGATACATTTTTTCTATTTTACTGATCCAGTTTTTATTAGTAAAGATTTTCCCTTTTGATTAATCGGCCTCGCTTGCGTTACTATCTAAAGGAGTTTATGCGTTTCTATTTCCAACATGTTATTTATATTTTGTTCCTTCTAAACAATCATGGAAAAAGTTGAAATTTTTGAACCTTAGGTTATGAGATATCAAGAAGGGTTTCAACTCCGGAAAGCATTGTCCCATAATAATATAAATAAAATAAATGCATACCTTTTTCCAGAGTGTTGTAATGCTACTAAAAAGGAACATAAAAAGAAATAGAAACTTGAACTTATTATTAAAGGCCAGACAGTTCCCTTTTTTTTAAAGGAAACATATATTGTTTAAATTAATCACTTCACCCTATAATGGATGATGATAGCAAAACCAAAATATTCTGAAATATGAAGTTCTCTATTAAACTCTATATGGACATATTTAGGATAGCCTCATTAGGAGCAAGTTCCTCTCACCTAAATGGACCAGTTACACGAAGCAAATCGCATGTTGCAACGGCCACCATGATGACATGCATCATGTCTGGTAGTCACTGCTACACATCTAGTATTAGGTCATTATTCGAATATTTCTATGTATTTATAATTATTCACACGTGCTCTGTAATGTAAAAATGACAATTAGATTGGGGTCTAGTCTCTAATCTAAATAAGCAGCGCTAATCTTTTGAAACAACTGTTCTGTTTTTCTTAAAATTCTATCTAATATAAGGCAAATTTAACAAAAGGTCCTTAAAATTTATAAAATGTAGCACTTTCATCCCAATTTTTTTTTTCAACCTATGGAAATCTTAACCTTTTAAAAATTCTCAGAAAAAGTCCCTATGAATAGAATCTACATTAAAGGAAAAGAAAATGAGCTTTTTACCCCCATTAAATAAAGAAACAGAGAAAATAAAAAGTTTTTTTGTTATCATGACACCAACTTGAGATACTGCAAGTATTCAAATGCGCTTCACTGATGCATCTATCAGTTATATGTTATCTCTCTAAATTGCCTTGACACAAGCCATCAAATTGTGCGCTAGATGAATGTTATTTTTTTTTAAAAAAGAATATCCACCAAAACCACTAGCTGCCCCGCCTCAATCACCATTGTTAGTGATAAGTTATTTAGATGTTCAAATCCAGAAGAAGATTTAAATATTTTATTGCCACTATCTATTTCTTAATTTGGATAATCCAATTATTATGAAGGATTAGGATGTGAAAACAATGAATAAGAATATTTTAATTATTTTTTCTTTTACTTTTTTGAATTTTTTTTTTATTTTTATTTAATAATAAAGATAAAAAGGTTATTTCTTTCCATTAATACTCAAAATGGGCGGACTCCATCCACGGATACTTGTTGGGAGAATTTTTGAAAAATTAGGGACTCCATAAATTGGAAAAAAAAAATTATGAATGAAATTGTTACATTTTCGCAAAGGTTAAGAACAGTTAGTGAAATCTAATACAACACAATTATTTTTTTGAAAGATATAATACATAATATTTGTTTAGTATGTAGTTTCATAAGGAAAAATCTATGTGTATTCTGTACATCGGTCCGGCTATGGAAATAAGGTTGGGCTCCTTACGGAGGTTGGTCTCTAATCACAGACTAACACTTCACGTGACACACACTACATGACAATATCTCATTGAAAACCGGACTCGTAAGGAACCCGACCATGGTTCCTTAGAAATTTCCTTTTGTACATACAGTTTTTATGAACAACATAGAATAGTGTGCCACAATTGTAATAGTTAATTTTCCCAAGTAATGTGGTGTGTGAAAAAATGTATTCACGCCAATTTTTGTAAATGTATTAGTAGTGCAAATAGCAAAACTCACTTGGTAATTGTGTCATACTTCATCCATTGTGTAGAGTCTATTAGGTCCTAATACACTAAATTGTTGAGGGGAAATATATTGTGCTTCCTAATTGGCAACTCCTATGAAATGAACACCAATTTAGCCATTCACAACAATGCCGGAGTTTATCAGATTGGTGCTGGTGATTTGGGTGGCGTCTTTCCTGACTGGCTGAAGATAGAAAGACCGTTTGTTGCCATTCTAGATGCAGCATAGACTCCAAGTTGTAGTGCTAATAATGTCAATTCCAGTCTTATGGTTTGTAATGATACATCTGAAAAGACTCTCAACTCTCATACTTCTGACCAATCAAAAATCCACAATCCACGTGTGAATTCAACGCTGAGTGTTTATTATTTAATTTCAACCTCAAAACCAACATGGGTTCTTGATCGGCGAGTACTCGTGTAGTATCCGAATTTTTTCTGTTAGGGGCTTGTTGTTTGGAGCTTGTTTCCCCCCTACAAAACTTATGAAGAAATCAAACTCATATAAGCACATTCTCTATAAACAATAATTCTTCACTTTTTCACCATATATTCCAAACAAAAATCTCTTATTCTCTTTTCATCTAAAAAAGTTACAAAAAAAAGCTACAACTAAGAAGTACGGAAATTCTAAAATGGCGTTTCATGTCTAAAATGTTTCAAAAATTGAAATTCTCCGGAAACGTTTCGGAAAGTCTTAAAAAGTTTCCTAATTTTTAATAAAATTTGGAAACTTAATGAACAATATTATAGAAACTTTTAAGAAACTTTCAGGAAACTTTACGGCAAAAGAATTCAAATTTTTATTTGAAAAAAAAGGGAAAAAATTAATCATAGTCATCAATGAAAAGGCAACTTCATTAAAGTTCTAGTATTAAATAAACATTTAAACTAAATTAAAAATAGATTTTGAATACTATAGTATAAAAGTAATTTAATTATGCTTTGCTATCCTTTTTTATCTCTTCATTTCAGGATCATTGAATCCCCATGGCTTTGCCGCCACCTGACTCGACCAAGCCACCCCCAGTGGCAACTTGGGCGAATGAGGCCGGGCCGACGTCAGGAACATCTTGTTTTTGGAACCAAACCCTTTTCTACTCACCTTATTGAGCCTCCAGTAGCCACTGCCGCCGCTGTAACTTTGCCGGCCCAACTCCTCCATATTAGCACCATAGAATATTCCCCAAATAATTAAAAACTGTACAGGGTCTATTAAGCTCCTGGTAATTAAAAACTGGCACCAAATTGTTGAGGGGAAATAGATCGTGATTCCTAATTGGCAACTCCTATAAAATGAATACAAATGTAGCCATTCACAACAATTTTGGAGTTTATCATATTGATGCTGGTGATCTTCAATGAGAAGGAAGGCGTCTTTCCCAATTGGCTGAAGATGCAAAGTGTAACATCGCAAATTCTAAATACCCCGAACGTTAGTTGAACATTTTCTAACAACATTTCAAATAATCTGACCACTAGAAATTAACGGTAAATTCCGGAAATTCTTATTTAGATAAATAATAAAATTTGTTTTACATAAAATTTCAACTCAAATAACATAAAGTTTTGATGATAAAAATCTTAAATAAAACTGAATTTAGTAAATGTCTGTTCAATATCCACCACCATACTCGCCTCCAGCTCCAAAATCTAAAAATTTATTAATTTAAGAAAGGGGTGAGTATTTCATAGAAACACTCAGTAGGTTCAGCGCATATAATAGTTAATTTAGTTATCAATAGCACATATAAAGATATAATAAAATTCTCAAATACAATATCTCAAGTCTCGGATAAAATCGTACATTCAAGATGCACGTTCTCATGCATTTAATATGCAGGTTCTCATGCTTAAACAAAATATTCTCATTCTTTATAAAATAAGTAATCTCATGCATATTGTATATTTCTGATAAGTACAGTTTAATGTACATAATTGTCATATAAGTTAACTAAAAATGTGCAAATTTTAAATAAATAGCTTTTCTAAAAAGAAAGAACCTACCCCAAAGAAGCTTTTTGAATTTGAGCTAAAGTCTTGAAGTCACCTAATTACACTCGCGCTTCATCTAGGCAAAAGAAAATAAATTATCTTAGAATAGTGAAAATAATTCTTCATGGAAAAGAAATATAAACCTCAGGGACTAAATAGAATAATTCAATAATATTGGGCGGGGGACCAAAAGGCAAAAGTCAAACTTTAAGGGTTGAAAGGTAAAATCAAAAATTTGAAATCCTTATATAACCAAGATCAAAACTATAGGGACTGATTTATAAGTATACATAAAACCTAAGGACTTAAGGTGCAAAATCATTTAATAAAACCAAAGTTTATGACTTTTCTATCCCAAATTCGACTGAAACCAGGAGAGACGAAACAGAGAGTTCGAAAGAAAAGAAAATGGCAATGGTGCGTACGATGGAATTCGAAGGCAACGCTGGCAATAAAATTTCGGCAGGTAAGTTATGGGTATTCATTTCTGGGCTTAAATTTCTAGGTGTAGAGCATTTTGGGCTAAAGGAGCTGCGGTGGTGGTGGCGAAATCAGGTTCGATTCTAGGCAGTAGTGGAAGCCAATTGTGGGTCTTTGGGGAGCACGATTTGGTGGTGCTCGGACGGTAGTGGCAGTCCGGCGGTGATGAGCTCAAAAGAAGCTTACCAGCAAGAAGCATAAGCTTGTTTGAGTATAATGTGAGGAGTGCTTTGCTTGTGAAATTAAGAGTAGAAGAGGATTCTATTTATACTGTGATTTGGGGAGAGATAAGAAAGGAAAACTGGAGTAATCGAATCTGTTTGTCTTTTGATTTAAGGATGATTGAGATTTGGGACATGATTTAGGGCTGATGGGTGGTTTGCTTGCTGAAAATTATGGTGATTAGTAGCAATTTAGGTGATTGATTTTCTTTTGTCTATCTAATGGTTGCTCAAGGATGGAAGGTTGAAAGGAAATATTTTGGAAAGAATAAAGGTTCAAAACAATTGTTAATTTGTGAAGCAAAATGGACTATATTGGGCCAAAAATGACTTAGAAATTCTTTGGCTCAAGACGGGTGTATAAATTTTGGGCTTTAAAGTTTAACTAGACGAACACGAGTATAAAAAAAATGTATTAGTTAACCGGGAGAATATAGCGACTTTACAAAACGCCTTTAAAATTTATATCAAAAGTTTTTTGTCACTACACAAAGACCTTTTGTTGCCTTTCCAGATGCAACATAGACTCCAAGTTGAAGTGTTGATGCCACTTCTAGTCTTATAGTTTGTAATGATATATCAGACAAGACTCTCAACTCCCATACTCCTGACCAATTAAAAATTCATGATCCACATGTGAATTCAAGGATGATTGTTTATTATTTAATTCTAGCCTATAAACCCACTTGAGTTCCTGATTGGTGAGTACACAAGTACAATACCCGAATTTTTTCTGTTAAGTTATGAAGAAATCAAACTCACATTAACCACGCATTCTCTATAAATAATATTTCTCCACTTTTTCACCATACATTGCAAACAAAAGTCTCTTATTCTCTTTTCATCTAAAAAAGTTAAAAATACTACCTACAACTATGAAGTACGGAAACTCTAAAAAGGTAGCATTTCGTGTCGCAAACGTTTCAGAAACTGAAACTCTCAAAATCGAAACTCTCTGAAATTGTTTCAAAAACTCTTAAAAAGTTCCCTAATGTTTAATAAAACTAGGAAATTTTGTGAACACTTTACAAAAACTTTAAGGAAACTTTCCGACAAAAGAATTCAAAATTTTATTTGAAAAACAAAAAGGAAAAATGAATTATTATAATCATAAATGAAAAGTGACTTCATTAAACTTTTAATATTAAATAAATATTTAAACTAACTTAAAAATAGATTTTGATTAGTGTAAAACTAATTTAATTAAACTTCTTCTCGAAGAAGAAGTCTAAGATGTTAAATTTCATGCATCTGACACGCAACATAAATATTTGGCGATACAAACATCTGTAGATCATTGTCAAAATGTGCCCCATTTTTCCAAAAAAATCACATGTTCTTATTTCTTTTCGTGTTTCATTTCTGTGCAACCTACAAAGAACAAGTCTAAGAGCATCCCCGTCAATGGTGTTACATCAAATTGTTAATGAAGTTGTTTGTTAACAACTCAAAAATATAACTACGTTTTTGGTATTAATAAAGTTGTTAAATAAATCTTTTTAACAACTTGGTAAATTTATTGCATCCCATCTGACCAATAAACTTTATTTATTTATTTTTTATATTAGTAATAGGTTGAAACAATTTAACTGTGACTCACTTTTAACCTAAAGTTGAATTGTAATTGTTAACTTAAACTTATATAATATGTTTACATAGCACTTAACAATTACTAAAGCCCTCCTTTATTGATTATGTAGATAGCTAAATTTAACATCACCAGTGGGCGATCATTTTGTTTGGTAAGAATTTAGAAAAATGTGGGTTTATATAAATAGATTTACAATTCAAATTTTGTATAGGTGTAGAGATTTAATTGTGCGACGTGGAGGTAATGATTAAAATGACGTGAAAATTCACATCACATAAAATATGCGATTAAATATTTTGTTACCATGTGTCTAAAATTTGAATCTAAAATTTAAAATTTAAATTGATTGATAAATTAATTTGTAAATACCAAACATTGTGCTAATCTCAATGCTCTAATGATGAACAGATTAGTGTTTGATTCTCTTTATCATTTCTCTTTATAATCCTACGTATCACTGATTTGATTACTAATTTGACAATTATTCATCTATAACTACAAATTTCAAACTTATATTAATTCTACACCACTCACTTCACATCTTTATAATTTCTCTTTATAATTCAATTTAGATAAATAGCTTCAAATAGTCACAAATCCCATATCTAGTTAATGTAATGCCCTTTTGGCTCAAAATGAAAAAGAAAAGGCAGAAGAGTCATCATCAATGAAATAATTATGAGGCAGCAACTTTACAACCAGGAATTAAAAAAAAAAAAACAATGATGAACAGATTCTCAAATATTGGAAAACATTGAATTCGGCAAATCAGTCAAGAGACAATCTGAAAATGAAGAAAAGAAATTAAAAGCTAGTAGCCATGGATGAGTTCAGAGCACTTGTTCTTTATCCAACGAAACCCATTTCTAATCGAAGCATTGACTCTGTCTTCAACAGTGTATATTTTGTACCTTGTTATTCTCTTTCGTCTCTTCATTTCAGGATCATTGAATCCCCATGGCTTCGCCGCCACCTGACTCGACCAAGCCACCGCCGGGGGCAACTCAAGCGAACGAGGCCGGGCCGACGTCACGAATATCTGGTTTCCGGAACCAAACCCTTTTCCACTCACCGTCTTCAGCCTCCAGTCACCGCCGCCGCCGCCGCCGTAACTCTGCCAGCCCAACTCCATATCAGCACCACAGAGAGAGAGAGAGAGAGAGAGATGGGATTGTCAAAAATATTCCTTTTGATGGGATATGTGAGGGTTTTCAGAGAAAAAATAATGGACTCTTGGTGATCAGAATGGTTGGCAGAAAGTTGAGCTGTAAAAATTATGGAATCTTCTCTGTGTGTGTTTGGGTACTCAATGCCACTTTCCTTTTACTTTTCTTGTTCGTTTCTTTTTTATTTTTTTCATTTCTTTTTATTTTATTTGAATTTATTTTATAAATGTCATGCCAACCTCGACTTTCCCCATCTGCCCATCCTCACGGCTCACTCATATATATCTCCTCGTCTATTCAATTCCATATTTGCCCCATTTGAGTAAGAATAATGTTATTCATCGGTTCACATTTTTTATGTTAGTGTAACAGCATTAAATAATAAGTTAAATAAAATATAAGGGCATATACTTATAAAGATAGTTCAGTATAGTATTTTTATTCGTCTCAAACAGATAGTTCACTTACTATATTGAATATGTATTTAATTATTTACTTTCATATATGCCTAAAATTAATGTATTTGTTGTTACTCCACATCAACTCGGGTCGGGTCAGTTGACGGTTTGGGCAGGCTCAGAGCTAGCCCAAAACCACCAACAAGGACCAAATTTTTTTTGTGGTAATAAGCTGAAACCCGCCCATTGACCATTATAATTTTTTCTCTCAATTATAACTATTTTGATTTTTGTAGTAGTTATTGAAAACAAATTGTAAAAATACTTACATTAATAATATTTTAGAAAAGATTAAAAAAAACTGGAAAACATCTCAAATTATCTCTCAAATTATCTTTCAAACTAAAAATAAGACTCATACCTTAATTAAAACTCCCACATTCTCTATCATCTCAAATTATCATCAGTTACAACGGTCATCTTCATCTCCTCAAACACTACGTCGACTTCGACTTCGACACCAAGAGCAGAATCGAATGAGGAAAAACTTCTAATAATTTCATATGAACAATCGGGGGAGGAGTATCGCACCACGTCGACTTCGACACCATTTTCTATTTTATTATTATTATTTTGTCTCTACCCTTGTAACCGCCTGTTTCTGTATATTTGTGTATAATAATCCCAATATGAAGGTTTCGTCTCTCTCCTGATTCTTCCTCCTTTGGATTCAGCGGCCTGAATCGAGAAGCTCCCAAGCTTGGTAACGTTGGTAATAGTGTCGGGAATTTCTTAGTTCAATGGTATAAGTGTTTGGTAATGTAATGTGTAATAAATTACACAACGTAATGTATAATAAATTACACGGTAATGTACATCGTGTAATAAATTACATGATAATGTAGTAAATTACATGGGTCGCAAAAAGAATGACACAATGTATCAACACTATATCATGAACGATGACACAATGTAATGTGTAATAAATTACATAGTAATGTAGTGAATTACATGAGTCAAAAAATGAATGAAAAAGTAGATTATATATAATAATTCGAAGAATAGAAGTTTTTTCTCCTTTGATTTTTCTCTTAGTGTTGAAGTCGGCGTGGTGTTTGAGGAGATGGGAGATGACGGTTGTAACTGACGATAATTAGAGATGAAGAGAATGATGAAATTTTAATTAAGGTATGAGTCTTATTTTTAGTATGTACATTAAATTACATGTTAATAGAGTAAATTATATGGGTCGAAAAAAGAATGACATATGTATCAATAATATATCATAAACGATGACACAATATAATGTATAATAAATTACACGGTAATGTACATTGTGTAATAAATTACATGGTAACGTAGTAAATTACATGGGTCGGAAAAAAATAACACAATGTACCAATAATATATCATGAACGATGACAGAATGTAATGTGTAATAAATTATATAGTAATATAGTAAATTACATGAGTCAAAAAAAGAATGAAAGAGCAGATTACATGTAATAATTCGAAGAATAGAACGTGTGCTCTTCCTCCTTTGATTCTGCTCTTGGTGTTGAAGTCGACGCGGTATTTGAGGAGATGGGAGATGACGGTTGTAATTGACGATAATTAGAGATGAAAGAATGAGAGAGTTTTAATTAAGGTAGGAGTCTTATTTTTTTCGAGAAAAGGAGTCTTATATTTAGTATGTACATTAATTATTATTTTTTATATTTTGTTTAATGTTTTCTGGTGTTTTTTTTTTCAAAATATTATTAATGTAAGTGTTTTTGCAAAGGCCAACGGCTATTGCTAGATGAGAGAGAAACGGATGTAATTGGTTATAATTGTGGATGAAAGAGAATTAAGGAGTTTTAAATAGGTAGGAGTCTTATTTTTATAATATCATTTAATTATTTGTGATTTTTTTAATTGTTTTCGGTTTTTTTATTATTTTCGAAATTTATTATCTTCAAAATTAGAGATAAAGTATTTTTTCAATTTTTTTCCAATAACAACTACAGAGGCCAAAATAGTTATAATTGATAGTATTTTTCCAATTTCTTATAAATGTATCTATTTACATCAAAATTTCCCAATTTTTTCCCCAAATAAAGGACTAAATTCCCAAAAAGGCCCATTTGTTGGGGGAAAAAATGCGCAGGTCTATTTGCATTTTTGCCCTAAATTTCAGAAGAGAAGTTACGTTTGTAAGTTTGTCATTTCATAAACAAAATTCAAAGACAGAATCAGATGACAAAATAAGAAAAATATAGAAGACAAAATAGGGAAAACAGAGGAGATTTTATGTATCATTTCAGTTTCGAATGAGAGAATCAGAATGGAGAACGTGGCACGGTGAACATAACGAAATTGGAGAGGGATTGAAGGGCTGGCTAAGACAGGAAGGGAGTGCGGCGCCGGCGGCAAAGTAGAGAGATGCGGCGGCACAGTAAAACCAAAGGGGATTGAGCTGCGGCGGCTGCGGCAATAGTTTTTTGCTTTTTAGGGTTCCATCTTCCATTTTCCAATATAGAGTGAGTATAGACAGATGGCTGTTTTGTGTTGTAAACTTGTAGTGTGAATGGTAATGGTGATTGTGAAAGTCTGAATGAGGCTCAAGTTGGGAATTTTGGAGTGATTTCAGTTTTAAGAAAATTGTTGTTTGCATACAAACCCACGATTTTACAACAAAAAAAAAAGAAAGAAAAAAGAAAAAATTCGGGTTTGTCAGGTCAATTCGACTCGGGTCTTACCGAGTCGGGTTTATCAGTTGAGATGGGTTAGACTCTTCCAATCCGTAACTTGACTCGAACGGAGTTGGGTTTGCATACTCAAACATGTGGACTGATCTGAGGCCAAATTATCTGACCCAGATTAGGTAGGACGGGTCGGGTTTACCAGATCACCAAGTTCAGCGCTGACCCCTAGCCACTGCCTAGTGACAAGCTGGATCAGAAAATAAACAAATCTTGGTAGATAGGTAGGAGGAGTGGTCGAAGAAATGTAGCCATAACCTAAAATTTTAATTCTCTGTCCCAATTGATTTTGTTGACACCATTTTAGTAGATGGAGGTAAAGCAATCAATTCTTTTTATTGATTTCTAAAATCAACGGAGAAGCAATAAAAAAAATTCAATGGTTTTACAATCTTTATTCTCAAAAATTAAACTAGTTTTTTATTGAAATTTGAAAATTTGGGAAAAGGAAAGCAAGGAAACCAATTCAGCAACAAATTAAACCATATTTGTTTTGTAGATGTTTACTCTATAGAAGGATTTTATTTTGCCTACATGCATGCGTATATATGTGTCAAGTATCTAAGCTACAAGCACCCCACACTTGTAGCCTAGATATGTGCCATGTGTTACACGTATACATAATAATATGCATGCGTGGGCAAAATAAAATTCTTATTACTCTACAATATAATTATTTATTTTGTCAATAATTTATAGGGTTAATTTCACAAAAGGTCCACAATCTTTGAGTTAAGAATCGGCTGGGTCTCCAACTTTTTTTTGTTCATAAATTAGGGTTAATTCGCACGATAGGTCATTTTTGCCATTATTCCGTCAATTTTTTAAGAAACTGACGCTTATATCCTTAGCTTTTTAATTTTAAAAATAAAATATTTAAAAATAAAAAAATTTAAAAAAAAAAAAGAAAAACCCTAACCCCCACCCCTCCAACCATGGCTACCGGAAACGACAGCAATTGACGGCCAAAATTTGGAGGGAAAGGGGTAAATCCCCCCATATGCTGCCGGAAATGGGCCTTTTTGGGCAGCAAATGGGGGGATCCACCCCCCCAAAAATACTGCCAGAAAAGGCAGCAGACCGCTGCCATTTCTGGCAGCATTTTACTGCCAGAAAGGGTAGCATTTTGTGACCGTTTCTGATAGCTAAAATTTGGGGGTGGGGTGAAGCCCCCTCTGGTAGGGTGGGGTTGGGTTTTTTCTTTTCTTTTTTTTTAAATTTTTTATTAATTTTAAATACTTTATTTTTAAAATTAAAAAGCTAAGAGTATAATAGTCATTGTTTTAAAAAAATCGACAGAATAGTGGAAAAATGACCTATCGTACTAATTTATGAAAGATTGGAGACCCAAGAGAGCGAAAAAAAGATTGAGGACTCAACCAATTCTTAACTCAAAGGTTGTGGACCTTTTGTGAAATTAACCCTAATTTATACTCGTGTATTGCATAACTAGATCAATTTATTATAAACATCCATTTAGAATTTGCTTTAATTTTTTGTAACTGGCTATACATTCACAAGCTTTAGTTTTAGTAAGCTTATACGTTTAAGTGTTATTATTTGATTTCTTATACAGTACTTTGTCAGCGGAAATTGGCCGTGCAAGGGTGCAAATACCAGTAATTAGTAAAAACGAAGGTCCTTCTAAAAAAAAAAAAGTAAAAATGAGGGGGTATATTGAGAAGATACTATTAAATTTCTTCCTCAACAACAGTGCGTTTGATATGAAATATATATATATATATATTATATTGATTAATCTACTTAAGTTTCGGTACCTTTTGTAAAGCGATTTTCCCTCATTTTTTTATTTGGCAAATTTTACTGTAACTGTTCTTTTTCTTTTTAACAAAAAATTTTATAAAAGAACTTAGAGAAGACTTAAACCTGTAACCATTAGGTTTAACAACTAAACCTCAACTATTTTGCACATTTGTTTTGTTTGTTAATCTTTTTTACTAATAAATTAAAATACCAAATGTCAATTCTAAAATAAACTCTAATCCATCATAATTCATTAATTCACTATATCTACTATGTGTATTGGTGAGTTTAATATTATTTAAATTTTTTAATACATTCTACATTTTTTTTTTGAATTTGTTAGTTTTATTAGGATTTTTTTAAAATGAGGCGGGTAACATATATTTTTTCTATTATTATGTATATATATGAAGTATTATATATAAGAATGTACGTTATCTGTTAAACGATCTTGAACTTTACAATTACTAAGTCCTTTGAGCTTATTGATTGAATTAATGTATACTTGTATTTTTATATTTTCTATAGGGGGTGTAAATATTACAAATTTATGTTTAACTATTTAATAATAGATTTTAGTAAGTTTTTCTACCTGTGTAACACATGGGTGGTTTGACTAGTAATGGAAAAGAAAATATTTTCTAACTTCTACGGAAAATGGAAAAAATTCTACTTATTAGATTGTACTATGAAATTTAAATTTCATTTCCACTTATAAATTAAATATGTAAAGTTGAAATTTAAATAGAAAATTGACATTTTTTAGTGAAAAATTTATACAATCAACCACACCTTAGTTAAATTTTTTATTAATGGGGGCAATTATACATGAGGGTGTTTGCCCAAAAAAAAAAAAAATAAAAATAAAATAAAATAATACATGAGGGTTCCTTTTCTTGCACCGATTTGTCTTTTGGCTCCTTGATCTTTCTACCAGTTAAATCATCATCTTCTCTTCTTCATCACTAAAATTGGAAGGTAAATTTCATCGTATTTATTTATGTAATCGTCGGTTTGACGGAATGGGCCTTCAAATTCTACGATTCCGCTCAAGCTCATGGCCACTCTTGTTTAAGCTGTTTGGAATTTTCCTGTTATAATTTTATTATTTCTGTAGAGAATCATCCTGCAGGATTTTCTAGACAATATCTCTTGAATTTCGGTGTGGATGTTTATGGTTTTATATCTGCCCTAAGGACCGGACAGTGGGAGATGGACCCCACCCCTGATGTTTAGAGGCACTGGCACTCTCCTTTGCCCCCTATATCATCAATTCATAATAAAGATCATTTAGGTTGAGCTAAATTGACTACGAATAAGAGGAAATTGGTATGTCCACGCTATCTCTTAGCTTCACCGTTTATCATTTTTACTGAATTTTTCTTGTGATTGGGGTATTCTGTTAAATTACTCTAACAAGATCATCGTCTATCATTGATTAACCATTGCTTAAAGTATCTTTGGTTCCCATTACAGTTTTGTGAAATTATAGTGAGGTGAAATTAATGGTTGAGAAATATTGGAAATTTGAAATGTGAGGTTATATCAAATATGCTTTTGAGTTTAGTTCTTTGACAATGCGTACATCATATATCTTCTTTAATACATCCTTAAGAATTCTAGTTGTGAAGTATCATATTGGTGTTCCTATAGTATCCAGTTGGGACCTATGATATTGGTCATTGATGTAGCTTGTTCAATCATTCTCACATCTAGGTACTGGTTTATCTTGATTGGAGTACTGCCTGAGATGACAAGTATAATGAAAGAAACTTCTGAAAATGGATCAGAGTCATCTCCTGATGATGATGGCACTGTAGAGGAAATCCCAGAGGACACAATTTTGTTACGTCAAACATCTGTGAACCTTGTGCCATTCATTGGTCAAAGGTTTGTCTCGCAAGATGCAGCCTATGAATTCTATTGTAGTTTTGCAAAGCAATGTGGGTTCTCGATTCGTCGTCATCGAACTCGTGGAAAAGATGGTGTTGGCAAGGGGATTACAAGACGGGATTTTACATGTCATCGTGGAGGGTTTCCACAACTAAAGCCATCGGAGGATGGAAAGCTACAAAGGTACCGAAAATCTTCACGTTGTGGATGTCAAGCATATATGAGAATTGTCAAAAGGGCAAATTCTGACATCCCTGAATGGCGTGTTACAGGATTTAGCAATGTGCATAACCATGACCTCTTGAAGTTTAACGAGGTTGGACAACTTCCTGCCTACTGCAAAATGTCTGATGATG
>CAVNYN010282920.1:40752-90206 GCA_963692815.1 Nyctanthes arbor-tristis | reverse complement strand
GCAAAATGGGGGGATTCACCCCCTCCATTCAGGCGGCCGGCGGCCAGAATTACGGCCGGCTGTCAAGGAGACTTGGGGGGTGGGGGCGGGGGCGGGGGAGGGGGTGGGGGTGGGGTGGGTTCGGTTTTTTAGTTTTTTATTATTTTTAAATCTTTTAAAAAATTTTAAAATGTTTTTGGGGGTATAATCGTCATTTTGATAAAAATTTAGCAGAACCGTATAAATAGGGACGATTTGTGGGGTGTCAAAATAAAGATTGATGATAAAATCGAGATTAAACTTAAAGGTTGATGACAATTTGTGAAATTAACCCTAAAGAAATTTAAGGGTTTAACTAATTCTCCCCTCACACTCAAGCACACAGGCTACAGCCATTTTGCTAGGTTTTGTCTTTGACCATTGTTTGTGCCCCGTAGGAGTTCCCAGACCGCGCGGCCATTTCCCTCGCTCTCTCGTCTTCTTCTTCTTCACATCTATCTCTCCTTCTCTCCTTATGGCTGCGGCTTCTGCCTCAGACAGACTTGACCGAGGAAAAACGCGAAAGGCGGTCAACGCGCTCCTCAAATGGAAGAAACTACAATCCCAATCCAACCAACCAAATGCCCAAGATTTGTTTGAAGAGAATGATGATTTTATATACCTCTCAATAACCCACAAGAAAATTCCACCGAAGCACCTTCGCATTATTCCCCACATAATCCCCCTTGCCCATTCGATTCTCCCTCGCGATTTTCTGCTACTGAATGTTTGTCTCATAGTAGATGGCAAGAAAATCACGTCAGAAACTGCCAACCGGAAGCTGAAATCTCTAGGGATACACATAAAACAAGTTCTGAAGCTGTCGAAATTAAAGTCTGATTACAACTCTTTTGATGCCAAGAAGAAGCTATTTGAGTCATTTGACGTGTTCTTGGCTGATAAAAATGTGGTCCCTTTTCTTCCTAAGGTACTGGGAAAGGTGTTTTATAAGAAAAAGAAAAAGATTCCGATGCCTGTGGACTTAACCGGTGGTTGCAATTGGAAGGAGGAGATAAATAGTGCCTGCTCTTCTAGTCTGTGGTGTTTGAGTGGTGGGACTTCTTGTGGGTTAAAAATTGGAAGATGGGGTACTATGGGCAGTGAAGATATTGTCGACAATGTGTTTACAGCCATTAATGAGGTTCTTCAGATTTTCCCGAAGAAATGGGCAGGTGTAAGTGCTCTACACTTGAGATTTTCGGATTCCTTGGCACTTCCCATTTATGAGTATCAGCCTGGATTACTGCTTGATAAAAATAAACTCGATGAAGGAGGTCATAGTGATTTTCAAGCAGGGGAAGAAAGGATGAAAGGAAGTGAATTGCAAGCTAAAACTAGCAAAGAGAAAGGAGCAGACAAGGATAAGAGAAGTTTATTGCAACAGAAGTGATTCTTAGCACAATGATACTGGCATGAATGGCAGCCTTTGCTAAGATTTGGCAAAAGAATCTAATTTTGGTATTTACTATGTTTTACTTAATGAATGATTGAGATAATGCTAGCTAACTTTACTCGTCCTAGATCAGTGGGATTGATGACCTTTATGATTTTCATTCTTCAGTTTATAACGCTTTGTGACAACTATCTTGATTTCTGCCTGTTTGGGTTGAATTTTAATTTGAGAATTTATTGGGTAACAAATGAAGCTTGTCTGTTTAAGACATTATCTGAGTTTGCAACACATTTAGTTTTCTTACTACATTTAAGCATTCAAGTTTATGTTTTCATTTTGCATGTCAAAAGGTATTTTATGATCATGAGTTGCTATTTTTACCTTTCATCAATGGTTTATGGTATTTACTATTTACTGATCAGGTCAACAATGGTAGAAAGAGATCGGAAAAGATGAACCAAGGGGTCCGTTGTCTTTCAACTGTGCTGCTCGGCACTGCTCTGCTTTATGTACTAATTGCATAGCAAGTTAATTAAATTAATTAACTTCTGTTTATTTGTGACTTAATTGATGGATTATTTCAGTTCTTGCAGCTCGATCTTTATGCATTTTCCCTATAGTAACTAACTATTATACTCATTTAGGGCCATCTAGCGTGGGAACATTGAATTAATTACACTCTCAAGGATTTCTTATGGACACTTAGAACTCTCCCGTATTTAATGATGCTGGGATTTTGGAGATGTCTTGCATTTAAGATCGAATAATTTCAACTAGTTTATTTTCACACAAAATTTAAACAAGAAAGAACAAGCAATACAAATCCAAACCTACCCAATTTGATGGTGTGGTCTTCATCTACTTGGTTATCTCATACTACAGAGAGAGCTTAGGGTGAGACGGATTTGTGTACAGCACAATGAGTTCATTGAATTCTATGCTTTTGGTGGATGGATTGACTTGTAATCTCCATTCAGTAGAACTTTGAAAATTTTGCCTGTGATTTTTTTGTCCTGTATTTTTGCCATCTATTTACGTTAATATGATTTGTAATTAAAAGATTGAAGAAAGATGTGGGGAGATTATCTCCATGGTAGGACAAAAATGCTTACTTTTGGAGCTCAATGAATTCTCATGAAGTAGTTAATTTTAACTCTTAAGTTTGGTTCCCTTAACTTCGTTTCTTAGTAGTTCTTGTTTGCCAGTGATATTTTTAAGTCATTTTTTGGGCATTGTTGGCTAATAATACATTTAGTTGAATATGCATGTATGCATATTATGGATAAGTATGGACTCAGATTGGCGTAAGAAGGATTTATTTCTTAACACTAGTGATAAGATACCAGCGAGCCTATCTCACGTCATAAAAAGTCTATATGCATATGAATGGTTAACATGGATTCATATGCTATTAACTAGCAGATGGTTTTTTGCAAATATAATTTTGAACCTGGCAGCTGCCACGTTGATCATAAGAAATTTTTTGAATCTCTTAATCTTTAATCTGTCTTCCCACTGATCTTTAGCTCTCCGGAAAAAAGCATGGATTTCTATTTGTTAAAAACTATATAGATGTGTACTGTGTACCTGTAATTGCCTTGTGCTATGTTAAACTTGGATCCCGGTATAAATATAAAACATTTGTGAAACAATCTATAATTTCTGTAAAAGGAACACTCGTGTGTTCTCGATCCATGATTTTGCTCCAACTATGTCAGTCTCATTCCCACCCCAATATGAGATCGTCTTTAAAATATTATTCATGTATATATAAAATTTTACTTTGTTTACTAATTTTAAAATTTTCCCAAACTATATTGCTTACTTCAACTTCCAGAAATAGTATTTCGACCAATACATTGGACATATGATTCAACATGCAATGTGATTATTTGTATTGCAAAAAGTATCACAGTGCATTAATTTTCCATGTCCTTTTGTTCTTCTTTTTCTGTGTGTGTTTGTGTGTGATAGACATAAATTAATAAAGTAAACTTTTGGGTTAGCAAAACATTACATTTTTCCATTCATGATATGACATGAATTGAATTTCATAATTTGATACTTCTATAGTTATTTGATTAACTTTGATCATCCAAAGGAACCCAATACGTTTGAAGGACAAGAAGCCATTTTAACAATTGTAGTAATATACTTACGAAAATTAGAGCGTGCTAAAAATAGGAAGTTTCATATATGATAATAATGCCCTTTACCAAATGAAGTTTCTGCCATGAATGGCAACTTTTGCCAAAAGTTTGACAGATTACCAAAGTTTGACAGAAGAATCTAACTTTGGTATTCCTGTTCTTTATTTTACTTAATGAAAATGATTAAGATACTTCTAATTTACTTGTCCTAGATCAGTGAACTGATAAGCTCTGTGAATTTCTGTCTTCAACTTATAATTCTTCCTGAGAACGATCCTGATTTCTCCTGGTAGGATTGAATTTTAATATGATAATTTATGCAGAATCATGGGGCACATTGGCTTTCAACTGTGTTAACTCTGCTTCAGATGTAATAATTGAAGAGCAAGCTAATTAAGTTGACTTCTTGTTTATTTGTGACTCTTAGTTGATGGATTATTTTAATGCTTGCAGAACTATTAAGCTCACTTAGGGCCGTCTAGCGAGGAACATTTAATTGAATTAATTATGCTCCCAATAATTTTCTTTTATGGACAATTAAAACTCTCCAGTATTTAATTAAGGCTGGACTTTCAGAGATGTCTTGCATTCGGGTTCAAATAATTTCAACTGATTTGTTTTTCCACAAAATTCAAACAAGAAAGAACTCATAATACAAATCCAAAACTTTTGATGGTTTGGACTTCGTATCGTCGTGCAGAAGTTGCTTTTGTTATTAGATGCTCTCTCATACTACAGAGAGAGTTCACGGTGAAAAGGATTTGTGTAACAGCAGAATAGGTTCTTTGTATTCTATGCTTTTGGTGGATGGATTGACTCGTAATCTCGATCACTAAGAAAAATTTACATGTGAACTTTTGTTCTCTACTTCTGCCATCTACTTACCTTAATATGATCTGTAAATATTAAAAGATTGAAGAAAGATCTGGGAAGATGCTCTCCATGGTAGAATAAAGATGCTTACATTTGAAATTCAACGAATTCTCATGACGTATAGTTGATTTAACCTCTTAATTATGGTTGAATAAACCCAACCTTAACCATTTTTACTTTATTTTTCTCTTTCACAAATAGATTGCATTTGAGAGAGAGAGAGAGAGAGAGAGAGAGAGAGAGATTGAGAGATTGCATAAAAAATGGTAATAACCTAACGGCTGTAACCACTAGAATATAGTAGTAGATGTTGGAAAAATATGCATTTTGGACGTAACTTTGAGTGATATCCGATTCTTAAATTTGAGATATGAATTCGGATTTGTGTTCTCCTTGTCGAGAGCTTCGAATACATATGTTTATTTGCCCAAAATGGTAATTAGGTGAATGAGAAATTAAGTCTCAAAATTTGCCGTAAGAAATGGGTTTAAGTGTTGGGAAAACATTGTCCCACATTAGAAAGGTTATAATCCAATGACTTAGTTAAATATATTTACATATTTGTAATATGTAAATTGTGCAGTTGAGAGGCTCTCTCTTACGCGCTCGCCCACAGGGGGTGTAAATCACGGATTAGAAATATACTTCAGACCATTGAACTTGTGTGCGAGCGCGACCTGCGTGCACGAATACCGGACCGGAAGTGGGCGCGTACGTAGGAAATTCATTGCGGCCTCGGTTTTCCTGTTTATGTTCTGTTTCTAACAGAGGTTTCTGTTATCTATTTCTTTTTTCTATACCTATTTCTCATTGTTACGGAAGCTTTCTCAGGCCTTATTAGAAGAGTAGAGGCCAGTGTCCATTTTTTGTATCCAATGCTCCCGTCACTGACCACGAGGTAGTCATTTATTGTAGATGATTCCCTTATTTTCATTCGTCAGGTCAGAGAGTTAATTTAGATAAATCATCCTACATGTTTAGCCCGAATGTATTAGACACTGAAAGAATTCAAATCAGAAATCTGCTGAGATTTAGGGATAAGGGCCTCCACAAGCTATACTTGGGTTTCCCCATCTCAATAAGTCGAAAAAAGACTAGATGCTTTGCAGATGTGCTCGAGAGGATCAGGAAACGAATTGATGGTTGCTGAGATTTAGGGATAAGGGCCTCCACAAGCTATACTTGGGTTTCCCCATCTCAATAAGTCGAAAAAAGACTAGATGCTTTGCAGATGTGCTCGAGAGGATCAGGAAACGAATTGATGGTTGCTGAGATTTAGGGATAAGGGCCTCCACAAGCTATACTTGGGTTTCCCCATCTCAATAAGTCGAAAAAAGACTAGATGCTTTGCAGATGTGCTCGAGAGGATCAGGAAACGAATTGATGGTTGCTGAGATTTAGGGATAAGGGCCTCCACAAGCTATACTTGGGTTTCCCCATCTCAATAAGTCGAAAAAAGACTAGATGCTTTGCAGATGTGCTCGAGAGGATCAGGAAACGAATTGATGGTTGCTGAGATTTAGGGATAAGGGCCTCCACAAGCTATACTTGGGTTTCCCCATCTCAATAAGTCGAAAAAAGACTAGATGCTTTGCAGATGTGCTCGAGAGGATCAGGAAACGAATTGATGGTTGCTGAGATTTAGGGATAAGGGCCTCAACAAGCTATACTTGGGTTTCCCCATCTCAATAAGTCGAAAAAAGACTAGATGCTTTGCAGATGTGCTCGAGAGGATCAGGAAACGAATTGATGGTTGATGGTTGGAGACATTCTCTCTTTTCCGCTAGAGGGCGGGAGGTTCTAATCACATCCCTCTTGCAAGCCATCCCAGCCTACCATCTGAGTTTCTTTAAACTTCCACAAGCCATCATTCATTCCCTACAGGCACTTATTACTAAATTCTGGTGGGGAGGGAGATCTTAATCAGAGAAAAACGCATTGGACAATATGTCAACAATTGTGTGAGTCTAAAGGAGTAGCGGCATGGGATTTCGGGACTTAGAAGCATTTAATAGAGCCATGGTCGTGAAACAAGCTTGGAAACTATACCACAGATCTTCTTCTCTGGTTGTTCGAGTACTCAAAGGAAAATATTATTCTTCCGCTCCCTTCCAAGTAGCGCAATGCAAATCAGGTAATTCCTTTATTTGGTGTAGCATTATCTAGGAGAAATATATGATTGATGCAGGTTTTCATTGGAGAGTAGGCAATGGAGAAAGCATTGAGGCATTTTCTGATCCTTGGTTGTCGAGAAATCATTCATTCATCCCCATTACACCAGGGCTGGGATTTAGCATTAAGGTTGCGAAATTATCTATGCCGACTGGTGCATGGGATAAGACCACGAGCAACTATTTTTCCTCCGAACAGAGATTACATTCTCTCTTTACCATGTAGACATCCCGATATAACTGACAAATAGGTTTGGTACTTTGAACACAATGGAATCTATACTCTGAAGAGCGGGTATCGAAGTCTTCTAAAGCATGATTCCGAAGAAGCTTCTAATACCCATGGTACAAAACTCTCATGGTGGAATTGGTTTTGGAAATCTAAGATACCTTCTAAAATTCGAATCTTTAGATGGAGGGTTTTCCATAATACAATTCCTAATCTCAGCAATCTTTTTTCCTGGGACGTTAGTGTTAATGTGAAGTCTGTAGTTTGCCGGTCACTAGAAACAACTCAACATGTAGTTTTGGGGTGTCTGGCTGCAAAACTTGTGTGGAAGGAACCGGGTTTATGGCGTTCCCTCAAACCATATAGAAATTGGAATTCGATGGAAGATATTGTACACATGATCATGATGCATTTAATGAAGATGATTTGCGAACCTTATTTATATCAATTTGGTTCATTTGGTATGAGAGAAATCGGGTGGTACAGGAAAATCCTAGTCGTACTTCGTATATCATTGCTCACTCAATTTTGGAATTGACTTGCAATTTTGACGTCTAAAGTATCTGGGTGTGGCGAGAAATTACCTTCTATTGTTCGTTGGAGCAAACCGCAGGCTGGTGAATTTAAATTGAATGTGGATGTAGCGGTAAAGGAGAATGAGGCCTTTTATGCTATTGGTACGGTCGTTAGAGACATGCATGGTGTAGCTATTGGGTTCTTAGCAAAGAATATGCCGGGTACCCCATCTTTGGAGTTGGCTGAGCCAGTCACAATGCGGGAAGGACTCAACTTTGTTCGAAACCATCACTGGACTCTCCGCGCTGTTGAATCAGATTGCCAGACTCTTACACAAAGCCTCCAAGCGGATATTGAGTTCCACCCATTGGAGTCTATTCTTAGTGATATTAAATCAAATATGGCATCTTTGGAATGTGGTACTTGTAACTATATTCGTCGAGAAGCAAATATTGTTACTCACTCCATTGCCTATCATTCACTAACTACATGCTACTCTGTCTTTTTGTCTGATTGTTATCCTATTTCCCTAAGTCTACTTGTAATTAGTGATAAGCAATAATAGTCATTATTTGCCCTTCAAAAAAAAAAAAAAAAAAGGTTTGGGGGCAAAAAAATCAATCGTATCGTTTGATTTTTTTTTTTTCTTGTAGAGACAAGGAAAAGGATATGGGTGGCTCTAATGACACCACAATTTTTGATAACTCCTTACATCTTCATTTTATTCAAATGTATTCATCTTTGCTTCTTTTTGTATTTAAGTCCCTAAACTTTAAAAAATGTTATTCTGAACCTTCAATTGATTAACATATTATATGTAGCTAGTGATGGTTCGTTCTTAAAATTCTGCTAATATAGATACTAAATATCCTAAATAAATAAAACGGTAACAATTTGACAAGTATGATTATGCTGCCTCATTCCAAAAAAGATGGTCTTTTTTTTTTTATATAAATTAAGAAAAGTTCATTTTTAGTAATATTGGAAAAGTAAACTTTAATATCATTTTTCTATCATACACTTTCATTTATTAATTATTCTATTTTAATAATTTAAATTTTGTTAAAATATATGCACATTAAATAAAGGTATATAAGTGAATTAATATTTCAAATATTTTTTAAAAAGGAAATTGGACCATATTTTGGGACTAACGTAAAAGGAAAACTAGACCACCTTTTAGGGATGGAGATAGTATTTTTTTTTTTTTGGGTAAAATTTTTAAGCAGGTTAATAAAATTCTTGAAGAGAAATTGTTTTAAGATAATTATCAGAATTTGATGAGAAAAATTCAAAGAAAAATTTTTAAGGATATAAATGTAATAAGAATATCAAAGCTTAAAACCCTTCATAGAATTAAAACGTCACGCGTTTTTAGTAAAAAAACTTGGTGTTAATATAATTTTCCTAAGGACATTTCAAAAACATTTCATTTTCTCATTCAAACATTATTATTTTTCCGAACATATCGTTTGATTTTTTTAATTTTTATTTTCAAGGTTGTTTCAATCAATATGGAACTGTTGAATGGATGAAGAGTGGTTACAAGCTAGGAAGTTGAATTGCTGATGAAATTGAATCGAGACGAACAATATTGAAATGAACAATATATTCACTTGTCATAAAACTAATTAAATTGTCATTTTTAGAATAATATTTTTACGTAATAAAAATGAGAATAAAGAATTTTCACAAAATTAATTTCATATTGAGCATGGAAACTAAAAAACAGTGGAAAAGAGAGGATACGAAATTTATATAACTCCAGAATTATCCTACACCTACATCTTAGTCAATAGCTCGTGGATGATATTCATTTATTTGAATAAATTATTTTCTACATTCATTCTCTATTATATATTCTTGAAAAAAATATTTTTCGTATTTCCTCATCACTATTTACTAAATATACTCTAAAAAAATCTAAAGTACACATTCTCCTATTACAAAAGACCCCAGGGGAAACAATATTATAATAAATGATAAATTCTATATGATTTGTCATTTACCCATAGCATTAATTTTTAACCACTTTTCGTTTTAAAAAAATTAAAAGAATTTTTTATTTTTGTTCTAAATCATTATTATCAAATATTATTACTATCATATCCCCTCAACTTGAATTTTTACCAATATATAGGTTACCATAAAAAAATTAAATAAATTTAGTAATGTACTAAATATATAGCGCCAGGTTTTATGACGTGTTATTTATCGTATTAAATTAAAGTAAAAATTTTGAAATTGAATTAATTTTACCTTATTATTGTATAGTCAATCTCACGAGTAGGCACTTAATCGAAATAAGAAGTCCCAATAACCCAATACTTGAAATTTGTCTATCAACTGTTAGAATTTTGAAGAAATATTAAATCTTTGAAGATAGTATAAAAACTAATAGAATATGTATAACAAACGTTAATGGATAATAAATAGCATATTATATATAGAATAAAAATATATGTAAATTTTTATATATTATTATAAAATAAAATGATAGCAAAATGTAACAAATAGATAAGTATTATTTTTTCTAAACAAAATGAATAAGTATTACTATTATTATAAAATAAAATAAAAGAAGCATATAAAAGTATGATCAATATCCTACTTTAATATATAAGATAAGATTTTTTTTCTCTTTGATGGTGTATAAAATGAAGTGTGCTAAAAAGCTCGCTTAGGCGACACTTAGGCAGCGCCTATACTTGAAGCTTGAGCTCCATGCTTCATGACACTTTGTGCTTATCACACATTGATTGCACTTTATCATGCATGGATTGTACTTTTATAGCGCATTGGTGCGCTAAGGCTCTTAAGCTCAATGTTTGGCTTTGAATCTTTTTCATGCCTCGCACATTCTATAATACTGATAAAAAGAATAAAAAATTATTTAAATATAGTATTTTTAATGTGAAATATATTATTGGAGTGTAAATTACTTATTTCTACCGCCCTTAGTTATAAGAAAAGGATATTATTTTATATATTGTCGCACAAAGCACTAAACTTTCAAGGCGTCTATGTATGAATTCGTAAGGACTTTATTATTAGATTTCTTTTCTCTCTCTCTCTCTCTCTTTTTGGAAAGTTAATTATTAGATTTTACTGATCCTATGATTTTATAATTAAAATGTGGATATAGGTTCTTGAATTTTCGGAACCCATATATGACATAGTAGAGTGAGCAGTCCTCCTATGAAACCCATGCATGGGTTCTTTATGAAACCCAATTTCCAATCATACAATGACCCCTCACCTGACACACACCACATGTCAATATCTCACTGATTCTCGGGTTCCGTAAAGAACCCACATATGGGTTCCTTAGAAATTTCCGTAAAGTGACATCTTAACTAGTCTAAATTCAAGTAATTTCTGTCATGAAAAACTAACAAATATAACATTTCAAGATAAAATCTAATGAAATTAATTACATTTGCATATTTGATTACTTACCTATACTACACAAATATCAATAACTTATTTTTGCAAATTTACTTTTTTGTCAAAATCGAAAGAGAGATACATATTAATTGCTAACAAATTTGCGTGCTTAGCCAAGATTTTACTGATTATGCTAGCATTCAATTTCTATTTTGAAAATAATGTAATATAATTATTAGATTAGAAGTAGTGGCGGACAACTATATATTTAAGTGGTTGCTATATATAAAAGTGGGACCATTCTGTATAAGTAGTTGAGATTTGTACAATAGTGTGCACCACACAGAATATGCGGTTTTGACCAATTTCTATATTGGTTAATTTTACATTTCGTCCACAACGTTTACAGTTAGTCTCATATGAGTCACCAACTTTTTTTTTATACTCGCTAAGTCCTCAGCCTCTCAATAACTCGCGCGACATGTTGTTGACGATTTCTATCCATTTTTCCCATAACTCACTGGTCAAGTTATCATTGTATCCCTTATATTTTTAAATTAAAAATTAAAAAGTTCAAAAACAATTAAAAAAGGAGAAAGGGGGGACCCCCCTTGTGCTTTCTGAAATGGCAGCACACTGGGGAGTCTGCCCACTTTTGGCAGTCAGAAATGGCAGTAGTGCTACCGAAATGCTGCCATTTCTGGCAGCAAGCAACTCAGGAGGGAGTAGGGAGACTCCCCCCATGTGTTGCCGTTTTCGGCAAGGGAGACCCTCTTGTGCTGCCATTTTGGCATCAATTTGCTATCATTTATCATTGCAGTTACCATTTTCCGGCAGCACAAGGGGGTCCCTGGTCACTCGTTTTCATTTTTCTTTAAAAAAATTTTGATATATATATATATATTAAACTTTTTAGTTTTTAATTTAAAATTATAAGGGATTGAATGATAATTTCACTAGGACTTAATGGAAAAATTGACAAAAACTGCTAAGACGGACATGCCGTGTGAGTTATTGAAATGTTGGAGACCCAAGCGATACCAATTGCAAAGGTTGGAACGAAATATGAAATTAACCTATTTAAATAAAATAAAACTTCAATAGCCTACCATATTTCCTTGGACTACTATATACACGCGCACACATAAAAAAAAGTTAAAGCACATGTGGCGACGCACGGGTAGGTAACTGCAAAAAAAAAATAAATAAATAAAATAAAAAGAAAGAGTAGAAATTATGGCGGATATTGTAAAGATGTAAATGTTATAAACATACTTGCAAAGGCAAAAATATAGTTACAACATATATACAAATGCAACGAGTGAAGTCGTATATGAAAGATAAGAAATGTAGTGTTATGTTTGCTATTCTTGTATATTATTAGAGTATGAAATACATAACATTTTAAGAAACGAACTGATCAAGAAGAACAAATTAGATAAAACTCTCAACAAGAATGAATAAAAATAACAATGATGATGAACTAAATACTTGGTAGACAATTTACGAAGTACAAAACAATGAGGACGTTTAAAAATGATTATACGACTTAGAATTTCCCGCAAGCGATATAGTCGTAGGGGTCCAAAAATTATCTGCTGTTGAACTATAAGATACAATCTCTCTATTGTTCGGTAAAATATGTGTGTGCAATTCACAAGTGTATAGGTCGAATAAGTAATAAAGTAAACAATGAGTTCGGGTTATCGTCCCACGAGAAAAGATTTAAGTATTGAAAAACTCAACTCACACTCTAATTTACAATCTCTCTATTGGATTTTGTTTACGAAGCGAGTAAATAAATAAAAGTAAAAATAAAGAAAGTTAAGAAGAAATAAATAATTTTTGAAAGTTTTCTTCAAGATTTTTGTGAACTCGGGACACACAACTTCACCTCCATTGATTTCCCTAGCTTTCCGTTCATTGATTCAACAAAACCAATCCTATTTAACAATCAAGTTTCACGTAATTAATTAACTACCCCTCTTGAAGCTAGTTAATCTTACTGAACTAGGCCTCTCACATATCTCTAAGTGAGCACGTTAACAACTCTCTTAAGTGCATTAGTAACAAGAAACTCATGCAAATATCCCCAAAGTTCAATTTACGTGACCACACTAACCATTAAGTAAATCTCTGTCTTGTCTAAATTTATGTTCCTTATCGCCTAATCTAATTCATGCATTCCTCTCTTTAGTTCAACACAAACTAATAAACATCAACCCATCGGCATGCCAAACAAGTGAAGGACATACAATACAACGGCAAAGAATTAACTAGAAATCACTTTTTAGGCATTGAATCAACAAAAAAGCAACTAGAGTTCACAATAGGGTTACATCGTTCGTCCCAAGAAAAAAGCTTAGCTACTCATGGAATTGATAAAATTAAGATTAAAAGATTAAGAATCCATCACCAGATTTTGATGAATAAGACTGTAGAAAAAGATTATTGCACCAATATTCGTCAATCCAAAACTTCTCATCAAAAGCTGCATCAAACTTCAATAGAAAATCTCAAAGAAACTATTCGTTCACTAGTCGTCTTTGTCTTTTGCTTTATTTGCTTTTTCTTTCATGATGCGACTTCTTAGGCTAGACGGATGTGAGATTAATGGTGAATGGTGTGAAATTAATGGCGAATGTGTCAAATTTCTTCGCAATTTTTAGATGAAAAAACACACAAGAATTTAATATTTTTAGATAAGTAAATTCTAATCAACTTGTTTGGTTTTTTTGACAATATCAAATTGGCTGTTAAATAATTGAGAACGGAGCGGCTTTTAATTGAAAAATATAACAAGGATGTGACTTATATTACAATATGAAAAACATTTTGAACAAGTAGGAGGATGATAGTGCAGGGTTTTATATTCAATAATATGTAAGATGGTTACAAGACCACTTTTTATAATAAGATAAGACAAACCATAAACTATAACCTAATAAGTTAAAGTAACCAAAAAAAAAAAAAAAACCATAACAAAATATTTAACCAAACAATACTTTTAACATCCCCCGTCAAACTCATAATTGTCACCATCAAAGAATTTGCCAAGAAGCAAAAGAAAACACTCTAGTTTTTGACACTTCATCTCCAAGCAAGGTTGAGGCAGGCCATGTGGTCTATGAGCTCAATTCGACAACTCTTCATCACAATAGGAACAAACAACCATTCAAGTACATAGTCTTCCTCATTGTGGAATGAGATCCAAACCCAATAATCATTTCCATATATATTGGACATCAAAATTGAGAAACAAGAAGAAAGAACCAAATTTCAATTCCAGATATCAATTGGACAAAATTAAAGAGACAATTCCAAATATTCTATTGCATTTTCTTCACATCTATTATATTTGCATGAACGAGCGTTTATATCTCGATGTTACTGGTAGACACCATAATACCTTTACCGAAGGGCCTCTTTTACCTTAACACATAGCACTGTCATCCTTTCTCTTATACCGTAATGCTCCACACTTTGGACACATAAGCAAGTCTTTATACTGATTTTGATAGAATATGCGATCATTTGGATATGCATGTATCCTCTCAATCTCCATACCCGAGGGGCATAACAATTTCTTTGCCTCATACGTAGAAGTAAAAAGATCGTTATCCTCCGGAATCATGTCTCTTAAAAGTTCCAACAACGATGTGAAACTCTTGTCACTCCACCATTCTTTGCTTTCAAGTTATACAATTTGAACATAGTGGACAAATTTGTGAATTTATTACATCCTATAAATAAAGGCTTTTCATGAACAAGGTATCTAATATACGCGGTCCTCAATGAAATTATCTTGTATATCACACAACATTTCATCTATTAGATCATTTTGGACATCGTTATTCTCATACCTTCATTGTCACCGGTGCTCGTCGTAGGAAGTAAACTCTCACTATGCCATATCCACGCAAGATCAAAGGATGCTTAAATTCCATATGGCTATGATAATTTTTCAAATTCTTACAATCACGACAGGGATACGCAATCAATTCTTCATGTTTTTTTTCTATTATTCTCAGCAAATTTTACGAAGTCTTCAACTCTATTCACATATTCTTATATGGTACATCTTCTATACGTCCAACTCCGATCCATAACCCATGGCCTATCAGGTGAGCCAAGACAACAATTACATATTTTTATTTTCAGCAGATATTTTTTCCCTTGGTTTCCTTAATTCTTTTACCTATTCACGCTTGTTACTTTTATATCTATTTGAATCACAAACTTAATCAAATAAATTTTTACATTATTCGATTTCTATAATTTGTTTGTATATCAATATTACTTGTTAATAATATATCCATTTTCATCACAAACTTAATCAAAGAATTTTTATATTATTTGATTTTTTGTAATTCACTTGTCCATCAGTGCTTGTTAGTTACATATTGGCGTCACAAAATTAATTAAAGAAATTTTAGAACATTTGATTTTCATAATTTATTTAACCATCAATACTTGTTAATTACTTATCTATTTGCATCACAAATATAATCAAAGGATTTTTATATTATTTGATTTCTTTAGTTTATTAGTCTATCAATTATTTGATTTCCTTACATTTGTGCTGGTTAGTTACTTATATATTTGCATCACAAATTTAATTAGTTTGAGGCACTAATATTAATCTATGTAGGAAAAACTTTAAGCAAAGCTTTGTGAGGCAATTCATCAAACATGTGGCATGCAAAATTGCTCAACTTATGAAATGACAACTAGCTAGCTTCCAACTACAAATTTCACGACTTTCTATTTAACTCATGTGTATTCATACCAATTTATGTATATATTTAACAAAAGAAGCCCAAAAAATTTCACATTTGTACCAAATAAGCAAAACTCATGTAAGCCAAATTTAACAGAAACTCTAGAATCATAATCGCCGATTTCAAAACATAATGCTTCATAGATCACATAAATCTTCTCAGTGTTTAACTTATTTTGTTCCAAAAAATTAATTTGAAATGAGAGGGTGGAGAAAAAGCTACCAGGAGATGGAGATTTCATGTCGTATCACCATCGTCAGAAGGAAGATGATCCGCCACTGCCTGGTGGAAGATGGTGCCTTCGGCGGCCATGAATAAATTGACTGGTTGGTTGGTTGGTGGAAAATATGTCTTTGGTTGTGAAACGAGGGTAGAGGACAAAATAGAGGTCTACTTGATCAAATTAAAGACAAAGGAATAGGTGCCGGTTCCAAAAGAAACCAAAGCCTATGCATAAAGAATACGAGTCTGTTCCTACATATTCTTCTCAATTCGATAAATAGGCATCGGTAGCAGTTTGTCAACCGGCTCCTATTAGCTTTACGCGTCGGTTGCTTTGTGCAACCAACGCCTAAAGTTTAGTTTATGTTTTCAAAATCACCGTCATATGTCTACTACTACGCGTTGTTTTTTTGACCAACCGACGCGTACTTTGCATGAATTTTTGTCGATTCTGCTGTAGTGAAATTTCCCTATGTTACAAGTTTTAAATTGGATAAGTTGAAATTATTTTCTAGCTTGTTCCACTATGTCTCACCAATACGTTATTTTGAGTATGTTCTGGATTATTTAGTGACGTTCGGTTTTAATTTGAGAACGAGCTGTCACATGCGGCCAAAGGCTAAGCCTATCAAAAAGCCATCAAATGATGCAGATGAGTTAAAATATTGTGAGTATCATAGAACAGTGTGTCATGACATAGACATATGTCCTCATCTCCAACAACAAATCGAGAAACTCATCAAAAGAGGGTATCTCAGTAAATATCTGCCCTAGGCAGGCCTTAACACCCGAGCTCCATAGAACAAGTCTTCAACTGAGATCCGCATCCTCGTTAGCGGAAATCAAGGTATGGAGGGTTCTAAGTAACAGAGGCAAGGTGAGAAGCCTAGAATTGCTAGCAACTATTTATTTGCTCGGACACCATCAACTCAAACGAGCGCCTTCTCCTTATGCAGCGAGTATGCGTATTGCACTCTGCACATACATGCGTATGCTCTTGTCATAACTATGCTAGTATCTAGAATTAAATCCACAAGAACTTGATAGATAATAGCAGCTCTATAAATATTCTGTATTGTAGGACCTTCAAGCAAATGAACATCGATCCCAAGAATTTGAGGCCTTATGGGACTAGGCTCCAGCGATTTACTAGGGATTTCATGAAAGCAAAGAGCCAGATTATTTTATTAGTTGAATTGGAAGAGAAGCTCTGCCAACGGAGGATCATGACAAATTTTGAAGTTGTTGATGCTCCTTCCAATCACAATGCTATTCTAGAGAGACCAATCCTATATGAACTAAGCGCAGCAATCATGTTCCATTACCTGATGAAGTTTCCTTTCGATCAAAGAACTGGTAATGTAAGGAGAGATTAGCAGGTAGCCCGTTATTGTAATATGGACTATGCTATTAGATTCTACCTCCTCCGAAGATCCTAACTTTAGATCGTCAATCTGTGAAGCCCACGACTTTGGCAAAGCCAGGTGACGAACTCGAGCACGTCAAGCTAGATTAATCATATCATGAGGTTGTACTGTGCATAGGAGCAGAGTGGAAGGAACCGATAAGGTCAGAGCTCATCCAGTGCCTCAAGTAGAACCTCGATGTTTTCGTGTAGACCTACAAGGACATGGAAGAAATTGACCTAAAGCATGCCTGCCACAGAGTTAGCATAGATCCTGACGAAATGTATGAAGCCCAAGCTCGAGAGGTCGACAAAGTACTGGGAAATAGATTCGTAAACGAAGCTCTATACTTGCAATAGACAGCCAGCCCTATTCCTGCAACGGGTATATAGTTGGCCCTATACCCTAATGGGACTTGGCATATATGTATTCTTTTCACTTATCTAATCAGGTCTTGTCCAGAGGTTCCTCTAGCAAGAATTGATCAAATGGTTGACGCCACGGCAGGCCACAAGTTGTCGAGCTTCTTAGATACATACTTAGGCTATCACCAATTTCCCATGAACCCAGAAGAGAAAGAGCATACTTCTAGTGTTTGTACTGCTACAAAATGTTTACATGTTTAATAATTTTATCAGCAAATCTATAGAATTCTATATAGAATTCTACAAGCTAGGCACCACATCAAAGACCTTGAAAAAATGTTCCAGGTCCTAAGGCTATAAAATGAAGCTCAACCTAAAAAAAGTGCTCCTTTGGAGTAGCCTCTAGAAATTTCCTTAGGTATTGAACCAATGGGAGATCGAGGGTAATCCAAAGAAATCTAAGGCTGTCTTGGATATAGAGCCCCCCAAATCAGTTAAGGAAGTTTAGCGATTGACAAGAAGAATTGCTGTATGTAATCATTTTATCTCTCGATAAACTAATAACTGCAAATATTTCTTCAACGCTATCAAAAAATCCAAAGGGTTTGAATGGATTACGGACTGCCCAAGGTTGTTAAAATTGCGAGTTGAATCATTGAATCGTACGATTCTATGATCCAACTTACCTAAAACGATTCAAATCCAACAAAAAATCGCATCCAATAAAAATCGTATGGAATCATTTACAAATAGTTCAGACTTGAACAAAATCGCACTATTCCATTTGATTCAAACGATTCATGACAGGGTGTCTGGAAATCAAAGAAATGACGGAGAAAGATCTGGTCACTGGCATTTAAGGCAATAGGCAGTCGCACGAGACAAAGAAGAAGGTGTCGTCTTTGATTTAAGGCAACAAGTGATCGAAAGAATGTTAGAAAGCTGAAAGAAAATACCAAAGTTGACCAATTCCCAACCGCAAATGGCCAAAATCACCAAACCCTTGCATCATGTCAAAGTAAAGAAGAAGAAGCCACCATTGAGTTGCCCTACTTTGCTGAGATGTTTCTTTAACTTGTATAAATGGTGCAATTTTGCAATTTTGGGTTGGGCCGTAGGTATCCATTCCAATTTCCCATTGCGAATTTAATTTTTTTCCCTTAAAAAAGGCCATTTTGTAATTGCCTCATACTTTGACTTCTTAATTACATAATTTTAATTATGTAGTTAACTTTTTAATTGGGTATTTACTATATATTTAATTTTTTATTGAATCATTTGAACTTAATATTGGGTGTTATTGTTAATAAATTATTAATCACAAATTTTAAATTAATTTTTAGTAAAATCTTACGATTTACGATTCAATCCGTCGATCCGATTTGCAAAATTCCTCACCGATTCGATCCAAAAATACAATTTTAACAACCTTGGGACTGCCAGCTTACTTTTGAGGAGCTCAAAAAACACTTATCCTCTCCTTCCATTCTATCAAAACCCTAGCACAGGGAGATGTTTTCTCTGTATCTAGCAATTTCAGAATCATCTATCAGCGTAGTTTTGGTCAAAGTTGAAGGAGCTGATGAGCTCCCTTTCTACTATATCAGTCATTCGCTACACGATGCAATGCTCAAGTATCTGTTGATGGAAAAATTGGCCTATGCCCAGGTCATGGCCTCAAAGAAACTCCGTCCGTATTTCCTCAAACACGCCATCGAGTTCCTGACCATTTTAGTTAAACAAATCGACACATGCAGAGCAGCACTAGGCACTCTTGGTCCATCTCGCTCTGCCGGATTGCGTATTAAAGAAATGTTAGAAAAGAATTTTATGAGAGAATCTAATAGTAAACATTGTAGTCCAGCATTCATTGTAGTAAAACATTCAAAACAAAAAGAGGAAAATCTACAATGATTATAAATTACAAAAGACTAAATAAATATACTAAAGAATTGAGATATCTGATACCAAACCAACATGTATTATTTAACAAACCAACAAAGGGAAAAAGTATTTCTCAAAACTTGATTTAAAATTGGGAATTTATCATATAACGCTGATAGAAAAATCTAGGCATTTAATAGCTTTTACTATACCTCAAAAATTCTATGAATAGAATGTATTACCTTTTGGGTTTAAAAATAGTCCAGGAGAATTCCAAAGATATATGGATAAAATATTTAAGGATTATTACCATTTTATAGGAGTGTATATTGATGATGTATTAGTATATTCAGAGACAAAGGAAGAACACATAAAGCATCTTAATATATTTATAGAAATAGTAAAACATAATGGAATTATTTTATCAGTATCAAAAATGGAAATAGCCAAGGAAAAGGTAGAATTTTGAGGATCTATTATTAGTGAAAAAGGTATTAAACTACAGAAACATATAGAAATAAAAATCCAAGACTTCGCAATTATATTAAAGATAATACCCAATTACAAAGTTTTTTAGTATTAGTTAACTAAACTAGAAAATATATACCTAATCTTGCTAAATATTTGATACCTTTACAAAAGAAATTAAAAGGAAGGGCAAAATGGACATGGTCTAGGGATGAAGAAGAAGAAGTTCAGAAGATAACAAAACTTTGTAAAGAATTACTAGAATTAGAATTACCGTATAAAGAATGTGAGTGGATAGTAGAAACCGATGCAGGTGAAACTGCATGAGGAGTAGTTCTTAAGTATAAATATCATGAAGAAGCTAGAGAAAGAATCGCACAATGCACAAGTAGTGTTTTTACACAAACACGGATTAATTACCATATTAATGAAAAAGAATTATTAGCTGTTAAAATGACTATTAAAAAGTTTGAGTTGTTTATAGTGACATCTAAGTCTGAGATTAGAAGAGCTAACACCCAAGTAAAATATTGGCTAACTAAGAAAATAAGTCGCACAATAGCAAATAAGAGATTGATAAGATGGCAAATAGAATTGAGTCACTATGACTTTGAAATCATTCATATAAAAGATACTGGCAATGTTATTGTAGATTACTTACCTAAAAATGGATGACATATGCAACAAACTAAAAGTGATAAATCTAGCAGTTGGGAGAATCAACATCTATCATGCGAATCTATACAATAATGTGACCGAAGATAAATATCTAGAAATCTCCAAAGGAAAATTTATCTAAAGAATCTACTTCCAAAACTGGAAGAGAAGTACTAACTAAATTTCAAATTACAAAAGAATCCTCTTTTAAAGAGAAAGCTATTGACAAAATGCTAATTAAAGAGACATTTTTAGAAGTTACAAAGAAACCAACTGCAAAGCCAAAGGACATATCACAAAATGATGCTACACTGAAGAAACTACAGATATATTTGCAGTATGTAGAATACTTGAACACCAGGACAAGAGAAGGAGAATGGCTAATAACAATTAGCCACTAGAACATCAATAAAGCCACCATAATGGAAGGAGAAAATAAAATAACAGTTAGAGGACTATTTGACCAAGGACTTATACAATGTATTTACCCAAGCAAAAGTACGAAGAAAGTATCATTGTTACCAAATCCTATCAAGACATACTTTGGGATCACAAAAGCGAAAATGATCTATGTAAGATTCTACTCAACAATCTCAGAGTTTGTTGAGGATGTACATCTAAAAGCAGAACATATTTTCAAGATAAGAGTAACTAGAAGACCTATAATGAGAGAATCCGAAGTAAAAATATTTGAGAAAGTAACCCAGATAAAATTACTACCAGAAAAAAGAGCCCTAGTTTCTAGTGTTAAAGTACTTAGAATTAAAAGAAACATTGGCTCAAGGAACAAATGTATGGGTTTACGAGTCAAGTGATGACAAGTTACTAATCTATAGTATGGCAAGGGTAAAGCAGAACCATGATCGGCTATGGAAATTAAGAGAATATCTTGAAAATATACTTAACAACAATTTGGATCTAAGTCAAAAAGCCTATGATCAATTACACTAGCTAGTGGAAGCAGAAGTGGGGCACAAATGCCAAAATTGTGGTGACCTACCCAACTACTATGAAGATAAAGCTTACCTACCAGGATTATTAGAGACAAGAGTAGGCCGATCGCGTGAAGAATCTAGCGACTTTATTTCACATCTATCTCCACTTATTATTTATCTTTCCTTTTTCTCTTTTGATTATAAGCACAAATGAAAAATGAACATTATCACTTCAAGTCTATGAGAAGAGAAGGTTTTTCATTCAAAACGTAAGCAAATTTGAGAAATGATCTACAAATCTATAAAATCTTTATTATCAATAAAATTATAGCAAGTTTTTAAAATTCTCTTCTTCTTCTTCTTCTTCTTCTTCTTCTTCTTCTTCTATATTCTTCACTTCAATATTTTGGACTACAATACAAAAAGGAAGTCTTCAAGGAATAACCATGTATGGATGGCTAAACTTCACACTTAGATATATGTGAAATCAGAATGTAGTTAGTGATACTCAATCTATGTATGGGTTCATAAAATTATAAAATTGTTTTTTGAGGAGTACACCCTGAGGTAGGAAACGTAAATGGTTTGTGCTAATGCATTTTGAAGTGCTGTTGGCTACCCAAAGCACCCATAGGCAAACTTATGCCGTTATAGGAGTGGTAGGGTGTAAAAGGAGCACATAAAATGGGGTGCATGAAAACTTTAAGCTTGTCCACCAACAGTAAGCGAAGCGCCTTTGGTCAAAAATCTTTAAAAATCAAATTTACAAAGAAGTGTGGTGAACCCATAGGTAGAAAGAAGTATTAATAATTACATATGATAGATCCTCGTCTTTCATAATTTTTTGATAATTATATTGTTTAATATTCTTAGCTTATGAATTGTGTGAAGAGAGTAACAAGATGTAAAGAAGAAAGAGGAAAACCCCTTATACACATAGATCCAAGAATTATAAAAGATTTTTGTTATAAACTAGAAGAAAAGAATAGAAAAATAGAGAGAAAATTCATGAAGTATATGTCATTATGAAAATCAGAGCAACTTATTTATAGGTACATGTCTAGGGTTTCAGGGGTATAATAGTCATTTACTAAATACAATAACTATTTACAACACTCCCTCTTAAATGACTCTTCATACATTAACTACCTCATTCAAAACCTTTCCAGAAAAACCCAGTGTGACAAAACCTGATCGAAGGAAAAAGAGCATAGTTTCTTCCCCAGATTTCAGCCGATAATGGTTCTTGTGTTTAGCTTTCCAAATCTCCCAAATATATTTAATACTTTGAAATATATTCTGCTTTAGGCAGTATCAATCCTTAAGAGTTTTATATTGAGGGTTAATATCATATATGTCACAGATATTTATTACATAAAGAATATGTCTCATTAAAACCTTACAAGGAAAAACCCTTATGGGAAACAAATCCAAGTGAAAGGAAAAGGGTACATTATTCTTTAGATATGTCAGTAGTGTTGCCTTGTTAAAAACCTTATTAGGAAAACTCATTGGGACAAAACCTTATCACTACAAGAAATCGAGGGTTTTACCTACATATGTTCCGATCTTAAAGATATAGTTATGTGTGAGTAGAAACATTTGCTCACACATTATGCAAGTGTTAACAAGTCTGACTATCGGTCCGTAGAGGAAAACTTTTACCTACGCATAGGTATATGTGTGGGTAAATGTTATACTCTTACCTACACATATATATGGAAGCAAATTTTGTCATATGTGCGGGTAATGGGACCGTAATGTATGCAATGTTAACGTAGATGATGACATAGATGATAACGTGGTGCCTGAGATGGTAGGGCTAGATGATGACATAGACGATGGCGTGTCACATGACGTGTGTGCTGATGTGGATAGTAATGTGGATGCTAACGTGTAATCTATTATGTGTGGGTAAAAAATAAGATTGTGTAGGTAACAGTATATATGTGGCAAGTAGAAGTTTATTTATTTGTGGGTAAAAGACTATAAATATGGTTAATAGTTCATTCATGTACAGGTAATAATTTGTTTTTTTCTTTTTCTTTTTTTTTTCATTTACATCTATAGATTATACATTTAAAAGTTTGTGAAATTATAAACGAAGTGGTTGAATAAATATTCCAAACACTAAGGAAATTAAACATGTATTCATATCACAATGTAGTCCAACGGAAATTGTAATATACTAATAAAGTTTGAAAATAAGTTCAACAAAATGAAAAAGTAGTATCACTGCAATTAAAATCACATCAATAATGGGATCAACAAAGCAATGTAAATCCTACAAAGTTTCAACATAAATCATCAAGAGGATGATGAATTTCAGAGGTAGAGTCAACATAACCACCAAAAGAGTTGAAAAGACTGTTTCCACCAGATTGAGGATGGGATGATTCACCAACAGGGGACGGACTTGGATGGGCTGGTCCTGAACATTGATTTGATGGTGCAGACAAAGGAGGTATAATATTTTTTTCAATCAACGCTTGCCGCATCATTTGAATCTATCATTCAAGCTCTTTGAAATGAGACTAGTAACAATTTACCTCATTAAGCAATTGACTGTATGTAGGACGGTTTGACTCAATACTAGTGCTCTTGGCCCCAAAGGTATTATGGGACCGTCCCGACCAAACAAACGGAATGATTATCATCCAAGTACTTCTCTAATACATTGTCTGAAATTAAGTCCGCATTCGATCATGCATCATGCATCCTGATGTCAAGAAACAATGATAATGTACGAACCATGCTTCAACATTGACCTAACAAAGTAACTATAAAGTCTAAAATGTACAAGAGAAATGGACAAGAAGAGGGGATTATCGACTGCCTGTTCCTCCATCGGGCACCCTCATCTTCTGCGTTTTCTGTTACCAAACATCGTTCGGGGGCCTAAACACAGCAGTAGATGAGAATACCAGAAAAATATTAGACAGAAAAGCATGGTCAAAATTTCATACAATCAAGAAAAATAATTAACAGAAGAAAACAAGATACTCCAACTGCAGGATGATTTTTGATTCATCTGCAAGTCCATTCTTCCTAGCTATTTCAAAACTTCCAGAGCCTCTATCAAAGGAAGGTTCCAACTTGTACTCCATTAGAACTATCTGACCATGACTCGTTGAGAGGAAGAAGCCTTGAAGGTCTTCAACCTACATTTAAAATTAAGCTAATAACAAACCATTTAGACAACAACTTAGATATGGGAAATTATTCATCCATGTAAACAAAAACTTTGTTTGCCTATTTGTGCAGAGTCTCATTCTCCATCTTGGCACGTTGTTCCTGCACAAGAGAAGAAACTACTTCAATAAATGAAAAAATGTCTAACTTTGCAAGAAAAATGTTACCAGAACGTTTCCAAACATGTAATTACACATCCCACCTCGGGATTTATAGTTTCACTTCTCTTCCGATCTGTCAGATGGAGTGAATATTTGATTACTTGAAGTCTTGATTTTGCAGGTTACCCCATCAGAATCTTTTCCTGAAAATGTAAACAAGCACTGTTATAAAACTAAATGTCTTTGGTATTTGACATTTTTCAATGGGTAAGCTTATGATTAGACACTGTCCAACCTTCCCCTCCTTTATGCTCAAAAGCCCTTCATTTAGTTGCCATTGCAGTTCGCCCAATTCTTTTAAGCCTACACCACTAAGGTCTTTCCCCAATAATCGCCTAAATAGGAGAGGCAATAAATAATAAAGAAACTCAGATTTTCTAATGACTTAAATGCATGTTTGGAATGAACTATTTTTCCTCAGTTGCATTATGTGCAATCCAATTCTCTGCACCAAACATGCGCTCAGTAATTTACAATAAAAAACTTGAAGGAAATCAATAAGTCAACCATCATAAATATGCTTCATTTTTAGCTTCTCTATCTCTTCTTTGAGAACATCCACTTCCGTCAATTCCTGCAGCTGGTTGAAGTAGAGAGAAGGGGGGACAAAGAGAGAGAGAGAGAGAGAGCAGCTAGAAACTCAAGGATGTTAGCGAAGCAGGCCAACATTAAGCCAAATGAAACTAGCACACCTTGAGCTTGTTTGTGGGTGTAGAAACCTGTGAAGAATCGAAACACTAGCTATACCTTCCAAGTATTATCTGCATGTTGCATTGTAAGACCACCTACATATGAAAGTCAATAAAGATCTTGAGGCAACCAATACAAGATTTTAACCTCTTATTGACTAATTCCTAGAGCCAATGTCCAAAGTCAGATCAATTAAATTCAAAAATAAATATTTAACTAATGAAAATGCAAACATTTCTCATCAACATCTTGAATATGTACTGAATTCCTATAGAAAACTAAACTGCATTATATCGAACAGTTATATTGCAAAAATTTTTACCGAATTCCCATAGAGACTGATAAGATATCTTGATGCAAACAAATGAGGACTAAAAAATTCAAAAAATTGGATCCCTCTTTAACAAACACCTAGTGAAATAAATTAATTCCTCTTAAATAACCTCTGTTACATATATGATATAAATGCAGCAACATTTATTCTTAACCCAACAGTAATCCTTCACAAAACTGTACTAAATTTCATCTAAAGTGTTCGGGCATGAAAATCAGGGGAATCGAATAAAGATGGGTTTTGAGTTTTAACTGAAAAAACGAAATTAAAAACTAAATTTCAGTGAATTTGCACTTTAGCAACAAAAGAAAATTTAGACAACAAATCAAGCACTCAAAAATTGAGAACATATAGTAATAAAATTGATTTTTCTTGAAAGGTAAAATAATAAAATAAAATTGATTAAGAAGTACATGCAGAGGGAAAAATAAATTGAATAAAATAAAATAAGTTTTATTGAACTTCTTAAAGACTGAAATAAGATAAAATTAACAAAATCTATAATCTTGAGAATAAAAAATGGGAATAAAGTAACACTCATCCGCCGCCACAATCTCTGAAATTTATGCTAAAGTAAACAATGAGATGCTAAAATTTTCAAAATGTAATCCCAATGTAATCTCTGAAATAACTTCCTAGGATGTGCACAATTAAGGACCACGGTAAGCATAATGGGAATTAGGAATTTGGGAATTAGGGATAACTTACAAGAGTCTTTGTCTGCTGTACTGTGCGATCAACTACCGACCGATGAGAGAATATGAGACTCGGCTGAGATGATGATGACGAGAGACAGAGCTAAGGAAGGTACCTTTTGTAGCATCTCGCAAGAATTTAACTGTCAATTATGCTACGTGATTGTTATTTTTGACGATAATTACTTGAATTACATTGAAAGATCTCAAGGTTGATGCTCAAATGTCAATTAAAGAAAGAATTTGGCTACTAATTAATATGAATCAAAAGTATAGTGACTTAATTACAAGATAATACAAAGTATAAGGACTTCTAGAGCAATAAACATGCGAACCTTATTTGGCCACATCACCTCCTGAAGTGTAAGGTGCCACGTCGTGCCACGTGCTGCGATTTGATTGGTGAAACTCAAGGATTTATTAAAAACAACTTAATCCTAACTATTATATATAGGGTGATTGGGTCCTCAAGGTTCTCCCAACCCCCAAACCATCCCTTCGCTCTCCCAAAACTCCCAAATTCGTCCAACCCTATTGTGGCAAGAAAAACAACCATTAAAACCCACCAAAATACCTATTTGTCTCTTGAAAAAGGAGTCCTTACCATATATAGAAAGATTCTAACTTAGAAAACTAGCCTTGATTGAAGGATATCGAGGTTTTGCAGGCATTTTTCCTCTTAGAATTATTCAAGGCATCTTTAGATAATCATGAGGTGAGTAATACGTATATTGGTACTCTCTTTTGGCTCTCTCTTTTGTCTCTCTCTCTCTCTCATTTGGAACTCGTGCCTCCCTTTAATTGTATTTGGCCTTTGATGATTGATGGTGTACCATTGCTTTGAATAAAAAATTGTTCCTTGCTCTTGGGTTTTGCTAGTCGCGCTATCTACCCATTTTGCTTTGCTATGTTGTAATCATTGTGATATTATGGCCTTGCTATGTGGTCTTGGCCATTTTGAATCTTTATATCATATGGCTTATGGGTAAGGGCTAAATTAGTGATGTGCCCGAGCTTTGTATCTTCATAAACTTGTGATCTTCTTTGCATTGTCTTGCATGAACCAATACATGTCGTTATTCACTGAGTACTCTGTACTCACCTCTCTTTCCTTTTAACAATCTTGTAGGCATTAAATTAAAAGCTTTATGGCCGGATCTTCCCAAGGATGGAGAAGATACATATATGTGATCGAGATTTTGGCGTGTGGCCGAGGTTTCATTGTGGGTAGCCTACAATACACTTAGTTATCAGCGAAAGTGTAGCAATACTTTTGAATTGTATTTGTAAAGTCTCGCCCCCAATTTGAATGGATATATATATATATATATTTAAATGCTTCCGCTACCGATATTTCGAGGTAATATAGTCATAAAATTGGGGGAGTGCCACCTTTTACTGATTGGGAATCAACTGAGGCGTTGAACGTGAAAGGCTTTAGTTCGACCGTGGTGTTGAATGTGAAGGGCTTTAGTTCAATTGTAGTTCTAGAAGTTCATGTTTCTCTTGTTTTGTCTTTAATTTTTTTCCTATTTTATCTTAATTTTTTTTCTGTTTTGTCTTTAAGTAAATTTGTTTCAAGTATGGGAAGAGGGAAGCTGAGAATTATTGGGAGGGAAGTGAAAATTTGGGGGTGGGTTAGGTGCGTGTTTTTTGGGTCGGGCTTAGATTTATTTTTATTCACTACGCGCCAGATTAGAGCCACATCATCAATCAACTATTGAATTACATTTATTTGTTAAACTTATATATTAATAACATACAATTAGCGTCTATGCTGTGATGGCAGTGTGTCACGTTGGATCCATGTAAGTAATTGGTAATTTTCTATCATAAGCTTTTTAATTTTTATTTTTTTACCTTTTTCCCTAAGGATCTATGTACGTTTTTTTTAAATGGATTCGATGTCATTCTTGATGATTTTGTTGGAAAAAAATAGCTCATATGAGTTTTAATGATATGTTCAAACACGAAACAATATAATTTTCAGCGTTTAAATAAGTGGGTGTAACTTTTGCATACAGAGTCCGTTTTTGCGCCATGAACCCAACTTTTAGGGCAACTCAATGAGACAAATTGAATCAATTGGTTTGCCACTGCTAATATAATTTTTTCCTTAATCAATTATTTTCTTTACATATTTAGTTTTGTTTTTGTTTTAGACAATGCTTGTGGTTCTTGCCCATTAAGAATAGATAGCATGAGGGAGTAGTCTATTTACTTTTCCTTTCGTGCATTATAAGGCTCTTGATTGTATTTGAATAAGAAAATGAGACTCATTTTGTTGAGTTAAATCAGTGTTTTTGCGTATTGCGTTTCTGAGAATTGTTGAGCATACGTGTGCCTACGTCAATCTACATAAAGCTTTAAGAATTATCCACACATATGAAATGCATAACTACGTGTGGCTAATGTAGATATGGCTTAATAATTATCCTATAAATTACGGTGATTGTGCACCACGTTATATCCATGTAAGCACTAGATGTATATAAAACTTGAAGCATTACCCACACATAAATAACATTTATAATTATGTATGGATAATGTAAATTTGGTTTTCAAATTATCCTATAAGTAGTGGTGATTAGGTGCCACATTGGAGTTAAGTAAGTAGTTGGTTTATATAACGTTTGGAATATTACCCACACATAAATAATATGTATGTGTATGTGTGGCCAATGTAAGTAATATTAAATGCTACATCAATTTTCTAAAAAAATTATACACTCCCGCCAATTTCTGAAAATGCGGCTTTTTCTCCTGCTAAATTTAAATTTAGTAAAAAACATTTATCTACACATAATAAATGTCAAATAATGAATGAAGCACATTTATTAAATTACCCACACATACTCAAATCAAGTGTGGCTAAATAGCCATACATAGTATGTGTGGCAATTTTATGTGTGGGTAAAAGGCCTATTTTCTTATAGAATTAGCTAAAGAAAAAAGAGTATAACGCGTATCTCTCTCATATTACGTGGCAAAGTATACAAGAACTTTTAGCTCCTTATATGCTCCATTCAAGCATTATATTAATAATATATTTTCATATATTGTCTGTTATTTATTGTCGATTCCATCTGATCTAGTATAGACATAACTTATAGAGTATATACGCCTCAATGAAACCATCACAAATCGTCTTATAGAATTTTATATCAATCCAAGTTAGAGCATTTAACTTGATTTAACTATTAGTGACTATGCGATCAGTAATTTGAAATGCATATAACAAACTACAAGTTTGCATTATACATGCTTACAATTGAGCATTCATATCCTTGTTACCAACTATTAATTTCACCCCCTAATGCTGAGAAGACTGTTCAATTTGAGAAACAGTCGAAAAAAGATGAAACGATATATCATCCTTCATGGATGAAGCATACAAATAGGGATTCAAACCCATGTGTATTCTCAGCATTACAATAATATCAATCTTAACTTTTATAGTGGGGCGACTATATATGTCACACTTATCAATTTTAGATTGAGGCTTCTGATTGTAAGCAAAATACAGGGGGTATCAAACATTCCATTGGAATGTTATAAGAATACTGCTGCAAGTGAAATATCAATATCATTTAAACACAGATGATTTATTCTCAATCAATAGTGTAGCAAATAACTTGAGGCGTATAATATTATTTTGCTAATCATTGTCAATTAATATCCCAAACAATATATGAATAATTAATGACTTTGGGATAAATTCACTAGCAAGATACTCATGTCTTTCTTTCGATATCTGGAAGTTTTGCTCATAATCAATCAATTGAGCAAATATTCTTGCAAACTTCTGATTACAATTCTGACATATGACTTTTAGTGGATCCAAATTCATAAAATATCTAGAAGGTCTACATAGAAGGTGAGTGGGCCCATACGGTTTATCCTGGATATTTTCCAGATATATTTAGAACTCAGTTTCAAATAGCTAATGATTATTGATAATCAAATTGCTTGAACACTTTTAGAATACGAGAATTCTTTTGAATGGAAGAATCTTTTATTCTTCACATGATTCTCGATAGTTCTTATCATCAACAGATCGGGATGGTCTAACAACAATGCCAAATAATAAATTTCTAAAATATTGAATTTCTGGTCCAATATAACAAGTAATTCTATAGTTGAATAGCACAGCTAAACCATCTTAAGCAAAAGACATTATATTCTCAACCAAAGACCTGCCACAATAGAGAATACTGATGATAAGATGATTAGCTTTATACGAACCATCTCTGTGGCGTGTAATATGGCATTATCCTGTACAGAAGTTGAGAGTTTTATTTTCATAGATAATGGTCTAGAAATTAATTAAAGACATTTAATAAACAGTTCTGCTAAATCATTTTGAGTGTAGACATGTGCAACTAAATGTTCAACCCCAATTCTAACTACCATGCAATAATCATCACGCTTAGGATCAAAACTCACAAGCATCAAGGTAAACTTCATAGATTCTAGGAATTGCCTTTTTTAGTTCTATTCTATGAGTGAGTAGTCACGCAAATGCTGCATTTTTAGTAAAAAGCAAGCGAACTTGAGACCATCCAGTAGAAGTATCAATACCATAAAGTAATAAAATGGTCTACAGAGTGGGTATATCAGCTCATATATATCTCTATAATTCTGTCCAACAAAATTGGAGATTCAATTTTAATGACAAACTTGCTTTGTGCGCAAGCAGCACATGGGAAACCATTTGCTAAAAGAAACTTCCGGTTCCTTAGATCATATCCATGTAAATTATCTTATCACATCATAGTTGCTCATGTATGCACAAATCACTCATGCCAAGGTATAAAGCCCTTTTGGTCAATGAATTTCAGGTTCGTGGCGTGGATTGTCTCAATTTTTTTTTTTTTTTTTGTGAATGTATAATACAATTCCATATGGTATTACTGAAAATTTTTCGTTTATCTGCTTCTACCCAGATACAAAGGAATTTATGCAAAAAAAATTATCATCTTTTTTGCATCATCTCAATGTAGTATCCATTGAATATCTTTCAAATTAGCAAATTTCTCTTAAATTTGCTAAAGTAAAGTGCACCATTAAAATGTAGTTTAGTATTATTTGTCAAAATAATACAAGCTCTTCTATAGCTTTTGATGATGTTCATTGCACTTGATATAGTATTAACATTATTTTCAGCTAATGTTAATTTTATAAAGTACCTTTTGTCTTGAAAATGGTGTGAATAGTTGCGCTAACAATCAGGTTACCAATACTCCCTTTTGGGACAACAAAGAAATTGAGCACATTAAAACGATTCACAATGACTCGCCCATCATAATAGTCTCCACTTTCTCTTTTTCCTTGATTGACTACTAGTAGAGATCCACCAAGTATTTTTTCATACGTCTGAGTGCGTGCTTAATGTCCTTTCATGCCACATCTAAGGAATATTCTTTATGTTCCTTTTCAGATAAGCAATTATCGTTTGTTGCTTTTGTGCATTTCATTGCTAGAGTTTTATCTCTATGAGTTTTTCAACGCCTGCACCCACCTCCATGATGAGGTGTTGCATTTGCTTCAGGTAATGCTGTGGAACCAGTGGGGCATACCTCATGATCCTTCATGAAGAGCTCAATATTATGTTTAGCCATTAACGAGCAGGATATAGGTTTTGAGTACTTATTGAAACTGTGTTGTCTATATTTGTCACGACCCCCGCTAAACTATCCAATTTTTATTGAATTGCTTATATTTATTGGTGGAAGCGTTTGTTTTATAATTTTCCTTTGGTACAAATAGCAAGGACGAGACATACAAAACAAACAAATTGTTCTTGCCTTAGATGGTTTAACATTCTATAAGGCTAGTTACTTAAATTACAAGTTCTTTAATTTTAAAGAATCATTATAACAAGATTTGTAATAAAATGTAAAGAACACAAGAAGTTATGTTAATAGGTATATTTCATTGATTAACCTAGCCGAGTCAAACCATTGGAAAGCGTTTATACTGAAAGGTAAGCTTACAATCAATACAAGGTTACACATTCATCTTGTTTTACATATCATAAGTCACAAATATATATATATATATATCTATATATATGTGGGCATACTTATTAATGCAGAATGTATGAAACTCATAATTTGTTCTTAGCTAAAAAGTGCATTCTTGTAGTAACTTTAAAGACTGATTCCCACTACATGCAAAACTCTAATCCCATTCGCGGACATGCTCCAACTCAAGACTTGCTTTTCAAAGATCACGCGTTCAATCATCTACAAAATTGTAGAAAATGGGGGGAGTACGAAGTACTCAGTGATTAACAAAATCCTTTGATTTGCTTTTCGTTTGAAAAATTCCTTTTCAAGAAAATATGAAACGCACAAAAACTTTGGATGCACAAAAGGGCCCTATCACCAGTTAAACTACTACCTGTAGCGCGCAATCATATTATTCAATATCAATTCAATCATAGCCATATACATTCAAGTGAATCCACGTTCAAATCCCGGTTGACTCCTACTGGAATTTTCACATAGAGCAATACAAATACAAAGCAAATACCATATTAATCATCACCCATCTCGGTATCATTAGATGGCTCCTAGTATGGCAACAAAACAAAACAAAGCAAAGCAAAGACAAGACAAGATAGATAGAGCATTAACTAGTGTGCTCTTCCGATCTATGCAATAAATCAATTCTTCCTTTCAAGATAATAATATCTCAAAATCCATGTCAAAATCCGTGATTATCTTATCAAAACTTCATGAATGCAAGAAGGGAATCAAAGTATTAGTTACTGACCTCTTTAATCTTGAATCTTCCAAAGATTCCTTGAATTATTGTCAAGCTCTCAAAACCTTTATTTTCCTTAATAAAAACAGTATTTCATGTTGTACTCCTTCTATATATATATATATATATATATATATATATATATAAAGATATATATGAAGAGGGGCCTTTTCCAAGTGCAGAACTAAGTCTTTGATAGGTTTTAAGGGTTTTTTTCTCCACTTACCATGTTTGGACGAATATCCTTTATAAAAGGCTTGAGATTCAATAGGAGGCAAGACAATTGGCCTTGGCAAGTATGGATATGGAGAGGGAGAGAATGAAAATCTTGAATCCAATAAGACATATGGCAAATAGGCAAGTCTCTTAGGATAGTTTTGAGAGTAGACAATGCAAATGCCTTACAAGATCTTTTGGAAGTTTTTTGTGAAATCTTCATTTCTTCCTCTATTTCTAATCGTCTAGATTTAGTTTTTTTTAATTAATCTTTGAGTTCCACCAATCAAAATGTGACAAGTGACGTGATTTGACACTGTATTTTTAAGAGGTGGTTTGGCAAAACGAGGTTCACTCGTTTATTACTAGAGTATTCCTTATATTTTGTGTTGCCTTATAATTATGTCATTGTAATTTGATCCACATTTCTTGAGGTCCTTCCACTTAATAAGGTTTTACAACAGATGGTTAAACTTTGAGTCATACTAACTGATAACCACGTTCTTGTTTGTAGGCATCACTCGAGTGACAATCTTATAACCTTTTAATTGATGCAATTCAAGTAATTTCCCATCATTATTAAAATAAAGGACCACGTTGCTTTTAAGATTTTGTCGGGATACTACAATCTACCCCATTTAAAAGAATTTCGTTCTCGAAATTCACAATTACCTAAAAGTTATTCAAAGTATGTATATACATTTTTTCTATCTCATCTTCTCGTTCATACGTTTCCTTTTTTCCAAAAATTTCATCAAAATCTTTGGACATAAGGTATTTCTTTCTGTTTCTTTTTATTTTTTTCATAATATCTGTACATAGGTTGCTTTCCTTCCATTTTTTTCTTTGTGACATCAATACACAAATTGCTTTTGTTGCGCACTCTTAATTATTTCTTTTACCGTTAGGAGTATTTTTCATGCTAGTGTAATCAGTTCCTTTTTCATACATGAGTTTTCCCTTTTTCACACATGAGTTTTCCATCTATCTTCAGTATCAAGATATCTAAAATCAAACTTATTTTGTTCTTGTAACCCAAATATACCATAGATTCACAAAATTGGGTTGGCCAAATATTTAAAGTCTTAACAATCTAGATTACCCAAAATTATATAACTTATTCAAACTTTATTCAAAATGGGCTAGAATCACCTGTTAACCATTCACGAATAACAACTGACAAGGTTTGATTCTTTCAATCGTATTCTTTCAAAACCATTCCAAGTATATTCTCAATTTCAAACTAGTGTTCCATGCTTCTTTTGTTGATTTGAAGTTTTAAAATTTCATTTTGAGCTTCAAATCGAATTGCAAGGACTAAATAAGCCAAGAAGGGAAAAGCCAATCAGTTTTAAAATTTGACAAAATAGAGGATCATAGGTATGAGAAAAATTAACAAGGAAATAACAAATAATCAAGAACTATAGAAGAACTGATGTTCCATGGAGCTAAAAAAAGTTGAAGGGAATACAGATGGAAACATGAGGTAGGGAATATGGATATAAAATTACTTCAAATTCACAAAAGTATATTGTCAGGCAATTAAGAAGCAATAAGAAGAATAAGGTTATTATCTAAGCAGGGTTCGTGGACAATTCACACAAGTCCATTGCCAAGCAAATTAAATATGGTTTTCTAAATTGCAAAAAGAATCATTGTCGATAGGCAATGGCCAAACAATCTCACGAGTTCAATCAAAATGGTAATAAAAGACATTGACCGAAACCATGTAGTTACGAAAAGGCAACAAAATAATAGGGATGCCAAAGAGGGTTCCAAGATTTCAAGTAGGCAATCAAGGACGATCAAAAATAGGTGAGAGCAAGAGAAATAAAGCATAAGGAAAGAAACATTTTGAACTTATAAGGGACTGATATCAAGTCATATATCAAAGGAAAGTCTTTGCCAATGGGGTTTCTATTTTCATCAAAGAGAATTTTCATAGTTAAATTACGCTCGAAAATAATACATGAAAAGATTTAGAATCAAGTGAAGAATTAACAAGAAATTAAGGTCTCAAAATAAAGAGGCTACTTGTAAGAAAGGAGAAATGTTTCCAAGCACATGTTCAAAACTATAGAATTATTATTGACTAATAAAGTGTAATAGGTTTATTAAGAACACATCAGAAAAGAGGTAATGTTAATCACTTATAGGCAAAGGCGTTATATTCGAGGAAATAAAATTTTTCAGGCAAGAAATACAAAATAAATATTGGCTCTAGCAAAAGAAGGCAAGTGATTTAATCAATTTGCCTGTAAGGATATTCAAGAGGGTTGGTCTTTTCTAGTAGGAACTGAAAAGATAATATTTCAAGAGATTTTCTATAGTTCATAGAAACCATATGATGAATGACAATTCTTGACAATTTAGGGGGTACAAAATTGTATCAAGAAGAAATCAAGTTCAAAAAAGCAAATCCTTGGTTTGAAGAATATTGGAAATGTTAGATAAGAGAACAAGTGTTCCAAAATACATTGAAAGAGCGCACAAAGGTTTATTGGGACCCAATAATAAAGGAGGCAATTGATCAAATCAAAGGGAATAAAAATGAATAATCTTTCATTCTTCAAATTTTTAGGCATATTTGTGTATTGCCTTGGAGTATTTAGTATTCAATAGAATCCATAAGTCACGACAAAAATTCGAAAGTTGAGGGATTGAATTCAAGTTACTTGCCATGTCCATGCCATATGTTTATTATCTATTCAATTCCCAAAGATTAAATCAAGAGATAAAAAATTCAACTAAAATTCATCCTTGTTTATGACTAAATTATGTGGGTGTCAAGATTCTAGGACCAATTAATCTATTAGTCCAAACCAATTATATCAACCTATTACAATTGATTGGGTCAATTCCTTTAGCGGTTTATCAGTTTGATTTATGGCTTAAAATATGCCACCATAGATTATTTAGCAATTGAATTTTTTTGACCGATCACTTTTGTTAAATCTCTTGGATATATATCCATAAGCAAAACTCATACTTTTCATAAAATGATATATCCATTTATTTCTTTAATTTCCCAAAAATTGTACTTTAATGAATTGATAAAAAAAAAAATGGGGAATTTAAAAAAATTTATATAATACGTGTTGATGAGATTTAAGGGAGTCAAAGCTCGATCTGTGTACCATTGGACCAATTACGTGGTCAAAGACTAGAGAAATTCAAGAATCAATGACGAGGATTAGTACAACAATTTATAAATCGAGTCCACGCAAGAGAAGCATTGAAGATCGAGTTTAATAATGGTACAAAACGGCCAAAAGAAATCATTTGATTGCAATATGGGTCAATCACGTGAAAGAAATAGAGTTTGAGGCTTGAAAGAGCAGAATTAAGTTCTTTGCATTGATCTAAAAGAAGTCAAAGAGTTCAAAGACTTGAGTGTAATTTTTTGGGGAAAATCTGGGGCATCATGCAGCCATATTCTTCAATTGTACTGCGTATGGTGGGCAGCAACATAAAAGAAAAAAATTTGTTGCTCGTAGGTAGGCCGCGGAATCCATTCCGCAGTCCGCCGCGGGTACATGCGGCCTCGGGCTCCATCCATACGGCCGCATGAGACCTTCAAATCTTTTTTTTTTTCTCCTCGCTTTTCTTGTAATGTTCTCAATTCCAAAACATTCCCTAGTACGAATAAAGGCCATATGACATCTTTTAAGGTTATCTTAATACTCGGGGTCAAATTAAAAGCTTCCATCTTTCTTTTTCAATTTTCTTGCCTTTATTGAATTGATAGCGTTATTATCAAACAATATATTGTTATCAAAAGACTTGATAACCTTAATTCCTTGGGTTACTTTTCTTATGCTACTTTGTAGGATTCGTTTCTTCCTCTTTTCTTGAGTTGGTAAGATTAACTTTTTCAACTTTTAGCCTTTTCTAAAGATTAAATCAATGTCGAAATACTAACGGAGTTCACACTTGACTTCTATTTTCCATAAAATTTTCCGTGTATCTAACAAGTATAATCCTTACAAAACTAGAAAAATTGTACAAATTATTCATAAGCTTAGTAAGTAGTAACTTACTTGCAAGCTGGTTGGTTGATGCCTCGCGCGGAATAGATTATGCATGTAGTGCCCTAGGAACACTGCTCTAATACCACTCTTGTCACACCCCCCGCTAAATTATCAAACTTTTATTGGATTGCTTATATTTACTGGAGGAAGTGTTCGTTTTATAATTTTCCTTTGGTATGAATAGCGATGACGAGACGTACAAAACAAATAAATTGTTCTTGCCTTAGATGGTTTAACATTCTATAAGGCTAATTACTTAAATTAACAAGTTGTTTAGTTTTAAAGAATCATTATAACTAGGTTTGCTATAAAATGCAAAGAACACAACAAGTTATGTTAATAGGTATATTTCATTGATTAACCTAGCCGAGACAAACCATTGGGAAACCTTTATACTGAAAGGTAAGTTTACAATCAATACAAGGTTAGACATTTATCTTGTTTTACATATCGTAAGTCACAAATATATATATATATATATATATAGGTGGCCATACTTATTAACGCAAAAGGTATGAAACTCATAATTTGTTCTTAGCTGAAAAGTACATTCACTTAGTAACTTTAATGACCAGTTTCCACTACATACAAAACTCTACTCCTATTCACGGACATGCTCCAACTCATGGCTAGCTTTCCAAAGATCACGCCTTTAATCATCTACAAAAATTTGAAAAATGAGAGAGTGAGTACAAAGTACTCAGTGGGTAACAAAACTATTTGATCCGCCTTTTGTTTGTGAAATCCCTTTTCAAGAAAACACGAAATGCACAAGACCTTTAGATGCACAAGAGGGCTTTACTACTAGCTAAACTACTACCCGTAGCTCGCAATCATATCATTCAATATCAATTCAATCATGGCCATGTACATTCAAGTTGATCCACATTCAAATCCCTATTAACCCCTACCGGAATTTCCACATAGAGCAATACAAATACAAAGCAAATACCATATTAATCATCACCCATCTCGGTATCATTAGATGACTCCTAGTATGGCAATAAAACAAAGCAAAGCAAGAAAAGATGGGTAGAGTATTAACTAGTGATCCTAATGTAATAAATCAATTCTTCCTTTTGAGATAACAATATCTCAAAATCTATGTCAAAATCCATGTTTATCTTATCAAAACTTCACGAATGCAAGAAGGGAATCAACGCATTAGTTACTCAACTCTTTAATCTTGATTCTTCCGAAGGTTCCTTGAATTACTGTCAAGTGCCCTCAAAAACTTCATTTTCTTTAATCAAAGTGGTATTTTAAGTTGGATTCTTACATGTATATATATGAAGAGGGGTCTTTTCCAAGTGCAAAACTAAGTCTTTGATACGTTTTAAGGGTTGTCTTCTTCCCTTTCCATGTTTGGACGAATGTCCTTTATGAAGGGCTTGAGATTCAATAAGAGGCAAGACAATTCCCCTTGACAAGTATGGATATGAAGAGGGAGAGGGAGAGAATGAAGATCGTGAATCCAATAAGAAATGTGGCAAATAGGCAAGTGTCTTAGGATAGGTTTGAGAGTAGACAATGCAAATGTCTTACTAGATCTTTTGGAAGTTTTTTGTGAAATCTTCATTCCTTCCCTCTATTTATAGTCCTCCGGATTTAGTTGTTTTTAATTAATCTTTGAGTTTCACCAATTAGAATGTGACAAGTGGTGTGATTTGTCTTGTAATTAAGTAATTGTACTTTGATCCACATTTCTCGAGGTTTTACAATAGGTGGTTAAACTTCAAGTCATACTAATCGATAGTCATGTTCTTGTTTTTAGGCATCACTCGAGTGACAATCTTATAACCTTTCAACTAATGCAATTCAAGTAATTTCCCTATCATTATTAAAATAAAGGACCACATTGGTTTTAAGATTTTGTTGGGATGTGGCAATATTGCTCCTACAAGAGCATATTTGAGGTATAAAAGGCAGAGAGTGTCGTTTCCAGCATATCTTCATCAGTTATTTTTTTTCTCCATAAGGTTTTTAATTTAGAACTTATTCTGAAGAACTCAGAATCGTGCTCAACTTTCAAGTTATCGTGGAGATTTTAATGAAATAAACTACGTGCATTTGCACTATCTTTAGATATGTGTTACCTTCTTTTATTATCTCACTCAGGCCACTTGAGATCAAATGAACTATAGCTCAATTGCCTATGAAAAATATTTCTTGCCGATATGTAACGTGCAACTAATTGACGTTTGGTGATATTGGCCATTTGTGTAAGTTTACAAAATGTAAAGTCACAAATTCATTGACAATAGGTCACGAATAATTATGCTTTCTTTGAGAGAGTATTATTTCATATATCACCCATACATACCACTTCTGGAGCACAAATCAACAGACCATTATTTCAAGAATAATTAAATATTCTTCACAAATATTGAGAATATAATATCTAGTATAATATTGTTCTTTAAGAAGAATTAACATTCAATGTAAATATCATAATAAGTTGTGCTACTTCAAGAGCAATAAGCTATTGGATCTAATTAAAATAATATTGAAATAAATGTAAATAATAAGATAAAAAATAAATAATGCATAAAACGAATAATAAGATAAGATAACTGCTTCATAATGAGTAATATGAAGTATTTTTCAAGAGTATTCATTTATTGTGTTTTTCTTCAAGAAAACATTTTCAAATCTCATATATCATTCCTTCAAGAAGACACCATGTTGGATTGTAACATAATGAGATCCATTTTAATTGTTTTCGCCATAAATCACAATGAATTAAACTGATAATGTTTAGGACCACCAACAGATGGATATCATGTTTCTCCGGGAAAAAAATCATAGTTAGAAAAAAAACTCTTTAAGAGTAAAACATGTTGAATAACATAACAATCTTTAGGATTATTAATAGAATTCGAACAAATCCCGCTTCTATAGAAAATCATGATTAAGAATGACTATCTATACATTAACTGTCTGATTAAAAACCTTGCCAGAAAAACCCAGTGGGCAAAAACTGATAAAAAAAAGAGTCCAGCTGCTCCCCCTTATTTCAGTTAACAATGGTTCTCGTGTTTTGCTTTCTATATCTCTCCAATATCTTTAATACTTTGAAATATATTCTGCTTCAGGTAGTATCAACTCTTTAGGAGTTTTATTTTGAGGGTTAATATCATATATGTCATAGATATTTATTACATAAAGAATATGCCTCGTTAAACCCTTACAAGGAAAAAACCACTATGGGAAAAATCCAAGTGAAGGGAAAAGAGTACGTTATTCTTTAGATATGTCACTAGTGTTGCCTCATTAAAAATCTTGTTAGGAAAACCCATTGGGACAAAACCTTAGTCGAAGAAAAAGAGTACAACGTGTATCTCTCTCATATTATATGGCAAAGTATATAAGAACTTTTAGTTCTTTATATGCTCCATCTACGCATACCAAATCCTTCAGCGATTTTATCACATTAATGACATATTTTTATATATTTTCTTATATTACCAGTCGAATGAAACTTCAAGTTTCAATAACATTCATCACATATTTAATACTCTTTTAGCAGAAATATTGACTGTTATATTATTGACATTATAACAATCTGCAGGATTTTTTTTATCTTGGCCAATTTTCAATATCAATAATTTTGACGAAATTGATTCACCATCTTTATTATTTATTGGAGCTCATGAGTATGTGTAGTTGACTATTATTTCTTGTTGAATCCATCTGATTTAGTATAGACATAACTTATCGAGATCTCTTTATCCCAGTAATTTTTGGTACCTAAGCCTCTTTAGGCACTTTTTAATTAGTTATATATATATATACACACTCTTATGGAGTATATATGCCTCAACAAAATCATCATAGATATATGCTTCATATTCTTTTCATGAATATTTATCTTGGAATCCAGCACATCATGCTTCAGGCATGTCATTAATAGGTCAAACCCTCTTACAGGATTTTATATCAATCTAAGTTGAAACATTTAACTTGATGTACCGATTAGTAACTATGAAGTCAGCAATCTGAAATGCATACTATTGTAAACTTCAAGTTTGCATTATACATGCGAGGATTTTAATTGAGCATTTCATATATTTGTTAGCCACTGCTAATTTCTCCCCTTAATTAATGTTGAGAAGACTGTTCAATTTGAAAAACAGTCGAAAAAACATGAAACAATATATCATCTTTCACGTATGAAGTATACAAGTAGGGATTCAAACTCATGTGTATTCTCAGCATCACAATAATATCCATCTTAACTTTTATGGTGGGGCTACTATATATATCGCACTTATCAATTTTATATGAAGGCTTCTAATTGTAAGCAAAATACAAGAGGCGTCATATAACCAATTGGCGTGTTATAAGAATATTGCTACAAGTGAAATATCAGTATCACATAAACACATATTATTTGTTCTCAATTAATGGCACAACAAATAACTTGAGGCATATAATATTCTTTTACTAATAATAGGCAATTAATATCTCAAACAATATATAAATAATTTATGACCTCTGGGATAAAATTCACTAGCAAGATATGCATGTTTTTATTTCGATATCTAGAAGTTTTGCACATAATGAATCAATTCAGCAAATATTCTTGCAAACTTCTGATTACGAGTTTGACATGTGACTTTTAGTGAATCCAAATTCATAAAATATCTAGAAGGTCTGAGTGGACCCACACGATTTATCCTGAATATTTTCTAGATATATTTGGAACTTAGTTCCAAATAGCTAGTGATTATTGATAATTAAATTGCCTGAGAACTTGTAGCACACGAGAATTCTTTTAAATGGAAGAATATTCTATTTTTCAGATGATTCTCGGTAGTTCTTATCATCAACAAATTGGGATAGTCTAACTGGCCATGCCAAATAATAAATTTCCAAAATATTGAACTTCTAGTCCAGTATAACAAGTAATTCTATATTTGAACAGTACAACCAAAACATCTTAAGTAAGAGACATCATATTCTCAATTAAAGACATGTCAAAAAAAGAGAATACTGATGATAGATGATTGGCTTTATACGGATCATCACTACGGCATGTAATGTGGCATGATCGTGAACAGAAGTTGAGAGTTTTGTTTTCATAGATAATGGTCTCGAAATTAATTAAAGACATTTAGTAAACAGTTCTGCTAAACCATTTTAATTGTAGACATGAGCAACTAAATGTTCAACCTCAAAACCGAGTGCCATGAAATAATCGTCGAATGCTTGGGATCGAAACTCACAAGCATCATCAAGGGAAACTTTATTGATTCTGGGAATTGGGCTTTTTAGTTTTATTCTATGAGCAAATAGTCTAGCAAACGTTGCATTTCTAGTAGAAAGCAAGCGAAATGGGACATCCAATAGAAGTATCAATACCATAAAGTAATAAAATGGTCTACATAGTGGATATATCGGCCTATATATATCTCCATGAATTCTTTACAATAAAATTGGAGATTCAATTGTAATCACTGACTTCCCTTGTGCAGAAGCAGCCCATGGGAAACCATTTACTAAAAGAAACTTCTGGTTCTTTAGATCGTATCCATGTGAATTATCTTGTCACATCATAGTTGTTCATGTATGTTCAAATCTATCATGCTAAGGTTCCTTTCAGTCAACGAACTTCAAGTTTGTGTCATGGTTTGTCCCAATTACTTTTGTGAATTTATAATACATTCCATATGGTATTGTCGAAAACTTTTCCTTTATCTTCTTCTACGCAAAGAAAAAAGAGTTTATTCAAAAATATTATTATCTTTTTTGCATCATCTCAATGTAGTATCCATTAAATATCTTTAAAATCAACAAAATTCTCTTGAATTTGCTAAAGTAAAGTGCATCATCAATCTACAATTTAGTATTATTTGTCAAAATAATGCAAGCTCTTCTAGAGCTTTTGATGATTTTCGATGCACTTGATATAGTATTAACATTATTTTCAACTAACATTAATTCTATAAAGTACCTTTTGTCTTGAAAATGGTATGCATAGTTGCACTAACAATCAGGTTACCTATACTCCCTTTTGGGTCGACAAAGAAGCTGGGCACATTAAAATGATTCACAATAACTCGCCCATCACAATTAAGAAAATTAGTCCCCACTTTTCCTTTTCCCTCAATTGATTACTAGAAGATATCCACGAGGTATTTTGTCATACGACTGAGTACGTGCTGAATGGCCTTTCATGCCATTTATTCTTTATGTTCCTTTTCAGATAAGCAATTATCATTTAATGCTTTTGTGCATTTCATTGTTAGAGTTTGGTCAATGAGTTCTTCAATTCCTGCGCCGACATCCATGATGAGATGTTGTATTTGTTTCAGGTGATGCAATGAAACTAGTGGGGCATAACTCATGATCTTTCATGAATAGCACATTATTCTATTTAGCCACTAACAAGCAGGATAGGGGTTTTCAGTACTTACTGAAATTGCGCTATCAATATTGCGACTGTAAGAGCATATTTCATGCATAAAAGGTGGAGAATATCATTTCCAGCATAACTTCATCAGTTATTTTTTTCTCCATAAGGTTTCAATTTAGAACTTATTCTGAACAACTTAGAATCGTACTCAACTTTCAAGGTATCGTGGAGATTGTAATGAAGGAAACTAGGTGCTTTTGCACTATATTTAGATGTATTTCCTTCTTTTATTGTCTTGCTTAGGTCACTTGAGATCAAATGAACTATCGCTCAAGTGCCTATGAAAAATAATTCTTCCCAATATGTAACATGCAACTAATTGAAGTTTGGTGATATTGGTCATTCGTATAATTTTACAATATGTAAAGTCATAAATTCAATGACAATAGGACATGAATAATTATGCTCTCCTTCATGGAGTATTATTTCACATATCACTTGTTTATTCCACTTTAGAAGCACAAATCAACAATCATTATTTCAAGAATAATTAAATATTCTTCACAAATATTGAGAATATAACATCTAATATAATATTGTTCTTCAAGAACAATTAATATTCAATGAGAATATTGTAATAAGTTGTGCTACTTCAAGAGCAATAAGCTATTGTATCTAATTAAAATAATAATAATAAACTAAAAGTAAATAATAAGATCATAAATAAATAATACATATAACGAATAATAAAAAGAGATAATTGCTTCATAATAAGTAATGTGAAGTATTCTTCAAGAATATTTGTTTATTGTGTTTTTCTTCGAGAAAACACATATTTGAATCTCATATATCATGCCTTTAGGAGGAAACCATGTTGGATTGTTATATGATGAGATCCATTTTAATTGTGTTCTTCAGAAACCACAATGAATTAACTTGATAATCTTTAGGACTACTTGATAATCTTTAGGACTACCAACAAATGGATATCATGTTTCTTTGGGAAATTAGTCATAGTTAAAAGACTCTTTTAGAGTAAATCATGTTCGATAACATAATAACAATCTTTAGGATTATTAATAGAATTTGAACAAATCGCCTTTCTTTAGAAAATCACTATTAAGAATATATGTCAAGACTCTTAAGGAACCAGTCATATTATATTCTTATAAAATATGAGACATAATTGTGGTTCTTTAGGAATCTCATCAAATAATATTCACTATTGTAATAATCTTTACGATTATTGATAAATCAAGTTTCTTTAAAAAAACACGATAAATATAAATTGATGATCCATTAAAGATTGCGAGACTATACCAATTATTCTATTTATTCATTTTTTTTGAACAAAATGTGCCTATCATTACATATCATGAAGCAAATATTGTATAGCAAAGTTAGGAGGGTGCTCTCTCCACACACAAGAGAAGCACCTCCCAAAGCCGAACCTAGCAAAAGTATGAGCAACACTATTCAATTTCTGACTAATCCACGCGCATAGGGGAAGAGAGTACATAGACATTAAGTTGAGAATTTTTTGTATGACAACTCTCTCATTTCCTCTATCAGTAGGATTAGAAATTGCCTCAACCACCAATGAGGAATCTGTCTCGATGGCATAAATGGTTAGACCTTCTTCAATAGCAACTTGTAGGCTAACAAGAACTGCCATACATTCGCTAAGCAAAGGTCCTAAATTTCCATGAAAAACTCGAGTAAGGCCTATAACAAAATCGCCCTTGTCATTGTGAACCACCACCCTAACCACAGAGTTCTCCATGCATTACACAAGCTCTGCCAAAAAGTTCCATCCATCCTCGGTTAGCAGAGATTCTATCCAATCTTTCTTCGTAGAAATCTGGCCTGGAAAAGGAGCTTCTCCACGTATGCTTTGGCCCCGAGAATCCTAGATCACATAACTCACATTTCCTGACTACCTGTAGGAAATTTCCCATTGCTGGTCATTGCGTAAAAGGGCCAGATCTTTCTGAAACGGACATAATTTCATTAAAGTCCCCTACAAAGATGACTGGCAATGAATTTGTCTTGTATAATCATCCTAATGAGGTTCCAACTATTAAATCTTTGATTTACACAAGGATCACCATAAAAACCCACAACTCTCCATTTATCCTCAGTACCCCTATCTACAATTATATCAATATATGATGAAATGAGTATCCCAAAAATGTGACTTGCCAGTCATCATTCCATAGCAATAGCAAACCCTCACTCCGTCCTTTACTATCAACGTGAAAGCTATTTGTAAAACCAGTGGTGTGTTTCACCCACTCTGCTTTGTTCACATACAGTTTGGTTTCCATAATAAAAACCATAGTAGGAGAGTGATCACAGATTGCCCTCAGTAAATTTGATAATGCTCGAGGACTTCCCAAACCCCGAGCATTCCAGCTGAGGAGACTCATGGGGACCGACTGAGGTTGCTGTGGTATAAGAGTTGTTTTCATCCTCGAGTGCCTGCCGTTTCCTTACCATCCCCAAGTCTGTGTCTCCAGAGGCTGTTTTCCGTTTTTGTCCCTGCTTAGGGGGCATTCACACTTTCTGCATTTGATTCCCCTTTTCCTAATGCCGGTCGAAAATGCCTCTTAGGATTTGCTATTTTCTTCTATTCGTCAATGTCTTTCCCCCTTCTGCGTAATTCATATTTCCAGACTCAATATGGAAATTTGCTTTCTGTTTCAACCTTTGTTTGTGCTGTCATAGTGGCCGACAATTCAGAGACCAAATTTTGGGCATTACTTATAGGCTTGCTTTGTCTTCTTCCTTTTCTTTTTCCTTATTCTCAATTAACAAATTAGTTCGTAATTCCTGCATCTCCTTCCTCTCTCTTCCAATTTCTTATATTTCCATATTCGCCTTAGAACTTTCGTCGACTGCTTGGCTTCTGTGAAACTGGTCAGAATTCATATTTTTACCTGTATCCGATGGCTGTCGCTGCATCAGTGCTGTGTTCAGTCTGCTGATTTCATCGATTTCTCATCCTACTTCCGACTGGAGCTTTAAGAAATTCCCCATATCGATGATGTTCCTTTCATTGGAAAAAAGCCGGAATTTCTTCTCCGCAATCAACAAAAGTGTGGTTTAAATAGCCACAAAGGGAGCAATCAACAAAAGTGTAGTTTAAATAGCCACAAAGGAGCAAAAATTTGGGAGCTTTTCATACTTAAGATCAAGCTGTGTTAAATTTGCATATTCTCCCAATTTAATCCTTACAAACCGCCTCAACGGTTTATCAACATTTATCTCCATTCTAATCTTTAAGGAATCTGCCCAAACATGATCCTTGTTCATCGCAATCGACATCCAAAAAAGTTCCAATATGGTTTCCAATCGTTTCTGCCATATCTGGTCTCATGTGGATTAGTGCCAAATTGTAAACTTGTATCCAAAACGGGACCTTATTGAAACAGGGCTTCTGCTGCTGGAACAGTGACCAACCGGGGAGAACACTAAGAGAGCCCGATTAAAGTTCCAAAGAATTATTTGTTTATCTCTACTATCCCCAAATTCCAGTAAGAAAATATCACCTTCAAGAACTTTGATTTGCAGTGTATTCACAGGTTTCCATATGTTGATCATAGTGCTTTTAAAAGCTTCTCTATGATATGGCCGACGAGTAAGGTTTTTTCCCAACAAAATACATCTTGCTTCTCGCATATGGCTCCTCATTGTTGCTTTATCCACCTGTAAAACAGCTTCATCATCATTATGTACTGAGAAATTGCTCCACATCTCATTTATTGACTCCATGAAAGCAATCCAAGCACCGAGAGCTCTATCGAAAGTCAGGTCCCAGCTAGCCAGGAGAAAGTCGGTCTCTCTAGAAAGTTAGAGAGCATACCAATTATTCAATAACTACAATATATATATATATATATAGAGTTCAATGAAATAATATCAACAAGAAAACTATTTGATCGTGCGTCTGAAGTGAAATAAGAATAACAGTCACCCCAAACCCTTTTCTATAGAATTACAATAAACATAAATTAATAGTAATCAATCTATATCTCACGCATGTATCAAGAAAAATAGTGGTTTAATTACAAAGAAAAGCAGAAACGTACACCGCATATAGGCAATTAAAGAAGTTCAAATATTCAAGAATAAGGCCAATACATATTACCTATTACTAGTTACTAGCCTATTATTTTGGTAGATCTAATGAAATTACCCATCAAGTCCTACAACTCCAGAACCCGACTCCATTCTCCTTTTCCTTCACAGGTAAACAAAGTGATCAATGTTTGATGCCTTGATGTCCAAAACTAATACATACGAATTTTACTAGGTAAGTTGAAAATTGGAACTGTGTAAACGTGAAATTAAAGATCGTCAGATGCATAAAATTTGGTATATTGGATAACTAATAAATGCAAAAGGATTTTGATTGTATAGTTTTTTCGGTAAACCAAGAATAAACAATTTGATAAACAATGGATATTTAATTATAGATCATGGTAATGCTGTGAGAAAGAGAGCAATCTGCCGCGGGGTTTGATAATATAGAAAAGAAAAACGGCTTGTCAATTTGAAAAATTCGAGCTTCTCTTACTGATAACGTTTTATAAACTAGAAAAAAAGAATAGAAAAATAGAAAGAAAAGTTAGAGAGAAAAACTTATGAATTATATATCATTATGAGAACCAGAACAACCTATTTATAAGTGCATGTCTAGAGTTTCATGGATACAATATTCATTCACTAAATATATAATTATTAACAACAATTTTATTGAATTTAGAAAAGAAACATTTATCTAACTTTATTATCAGAGAACCGAATTACGAGGATACTATCATTGGTTAGACAGAGAAATTAAGGAGAACTAACTAATGAATAAATCCCTTATTTCGTAAAATTATATCATCCCAAAAAAATGGTCCATATCAACTTTACACACAGATTAAGAAAAATTCATTTAATAGTATTGAAAAAGTAAATTTTAACATCATTTACCTATTATGCCATTTCATTTATTAATTATTTCACTTTAATAATTGTATTTTTTAATAACTATGCCCATTAAATGAGGATATATAAGAGAACTCATATTTCAACTACTTTTTAAAAAAGAAATTAGACCATATTTTGAGACAGATGAAAGAGAAAAGAAAGACCATCTTTTTGAGACGGAGGTAGTACCTGAAGGACAGATATATATATATATATATCTAATTTAGCAAAGAAATTAAAAGAGTTAGAAATAAATATAAAAGAACAAGCATTAATATACAATAGTGTATTTAGAAATTTTTATTGGGAAAAACGATGCTTTTATGAAGCAGAAGGCATAAACCAATAGTTTAGTCGACAAAAGGGCAGTTACATAATTTTACAAACGGTTTGTAAAACTTTAAGTAAACAAGTGCCTACGAAAAGAATTATTCCAAATCTAGCAAAATCCATTAATTAATAACTCAGTTGTGGACGGCACCTGTGGGATTCATTGATGGAATACAGAAAAGTGAGAAAAGACGAGAGAAGACTCAATTATACAAAAGGATAATTTTCATATTGGGGGGGG